>JANHAO010030695.1:0-10086 GCA_026873985.1 Saraca asoca
TCAACTTAACGCTGGGAATTTAAAAAATAATTTTTGTGCCAGCGTTTGCCACAAACGCTGGTAAAACCTAAAAATTTTGTAGTGAAAGCAGCAACATCAGGTCATTAAGAACGAGGTCTAACATACAACTTGAAGCAAGCTTTTCTAGCCATCAATTCAAGGAAATCCATTTAGTTGTCTATTTAATGAAAACCTGTTATTAACCGTTGTGAAACCACTTAATGATTCAATTTCATTATGGAATTTTATTATAACAGCCCATACACTATAAAGAGGGGTTGAAATCATTGTAAAAAAGGGGGGACAACAATTACTGTGACTTTGCCAAAATATACAAAGAAATAAATAATCGTGGACATAGGCGCTGAAATTGGGTTAAACCACGTTAAAAACTCTTGGTGTCATCTTATTCTTCCTCTCTCTCTTTCTCTATCCTATGACTCTTCACTTTTCATTTACAATTTGGATACTGAACTTAGATTGACTAAACTCACACATCAAAACATCTAATAAAAAGTATTTTGAAAATTAAATCAAATAAATCGATTCAACCATAAACCAATTATAGTTTTAGTTTGATTAATTTAATCATTCCTCAAGTTTAATCAATTTTTTAGTTAATTGAGACAATTGAACTATGATTTAATAATTTTTTTATTCGATGTTCAATTTAATTTTTAAAACATTGCTAATAACATCTAAAAATTTAATCTTGTTTCAATTTATAGCTAATCCTCCAATGAAGGTTTGTTGCCTGGAATAGTTCTTTTAGGTTTGAACAATCAAAAGCTTTCAAATTAAGCATGGCGTTAACCCTTTCTTCTACTATCACAAAGCCATTCACAAAGGTCCAAAGCTTAAATCCTCATAAACAAAGATCCAATTTGGTTCTTGTTAGGTGCGAATCAAAAAAGTCACCAACAAAAGTAGATTTGCCGCCAAAACATTCAAAGTTACAGATAGGGTCTCCCATTATTGTGATAGAAACTCCTAAGATGATAAAGACTGCAGCTTCAGTCCCTTGCCTAAGGGTTAACTTTGATTTAGTCAAGCCTGGTGATGTTGGAAAGTATGCCTAACCTTCCCATCCACTAAGCCATTTTATTTTTTTAATGCCATAAAAGTCATGTAGGTAAAAAAAGATAAATTGCATCCACCTTCCTTGAAATTTAGTATAATTACAATCACATCCCTTCTATTTTTAGAAAATTTACATTGACTTCTCTTTTCATCTATTTTAAACATTTACTCACATTTATGAAAACAATAAGGATGTGAGTGTAATTATATTAAATTTCAAGGGAGGTGAATATAATTTGCAAAAAAAAAATTCATATGCTAAAATCATACAAATTCTTCATTTTACTCCTAAATTAGTTAATTTTATTAATCCAAATTATGTGAGTTATACATATTATGTGATCAATATCTTATATTTGTATTTCTAGAATAAAAAATTTCTTATTCCAAAGATTAAAGAAATGTCAGAATCATTAGATAACCTTCATTAATAGAACATATTGGAAATCATCTACTAGTTCTAGTTCTATACGTAGTTATGAAATTTAAAGAAAATCATTTTAAAAAGATAGGGGAATATTTATTAGGATAAATTATACTTATCTCTATTGAGGTTTAGTATAATTATTCTCATAATTCTTATTTTTAGAAATATACATTGATCTTCCTTTTTATATATACTTACATTTTTTTTCTTTATTTTAAACATATACTTATTTCCCTACTCCAAAAAAATAAGATAGATAAGTGTATATTTTTAAATATAAATGAAGTGTGAATGTAATTACAGTAAATTAAAACAATAAATGTAATTTATCTTTATTTTTTTATATGTAAATATAACTTTTCCAACATTTACTCTTGGCCCAGTGACCAATTTGAAAATTCTTTATACTTACTCTAAGATTATTTTTTTTAGAATAATGTTAAGTACATATTTTTACGTTTTACATTATTCTCTCACAAGAAGAAAGAGGCTAAGGATCTGAGTTTTCCTTTCTTTGTATGGAAACTCCCACTTGTTAGTTTGATATATTAGTTCGAAGATTTTATAAATTTTTATGAAGATTTAATATGAAAGTTATAATTTTGTACGTGAAATATTGTAATTTTTTATAAAAAAATTCATAAATTTGAATGCATTTTTTATATAACAAACACAAAAAAATTATAATTCTATTAATTAAAATTATAAACTTTTTATTTTTATATAAAAATTACAATTTTTAATAAAAATTACAAAAATTAATAAAAAATTTTACATAAATGTGTGCAAAAGTTTCACCCTATATGTTACAATAAGCATCATATGCTTAAATACCCAATGGGTTGTCACATGCTATAGAATTATGTAAAGAAAACCAAAGGATGTGTAAGCTGTAGAGATTTAGCATTGGAACTCATCTCTTGGATGGGAAAAATTTCAAGCCCTTGGAACTAGGTGAATACAACTAAATCATAACCAAAGGGAAAAACTCTTAGATGATACTGATTGCAAAATTTCCTTCATTAGTTCTTAACCCTTAGCAGCTTAGAGCACACAATATCTTCCTGATATATCTGTGTTGCTTTTTGTAAATTATTTGAGCTTGTCTCTTCTTTAAAAAAAAAAAATTTGTGCTGTGGATTTAGTAAACTTGGTTGTATAATATGTGTGTTACATGAATTATTATACCTTGATGTCCATTTCTTATTTTTACAAACAAATTATATTCATATCATTTAAAATTTAGAATAATTATACTTACATCCTTCTATTTTAAAAAAAAAATGTATACTAACTCTCATTTTTTATATACACTTACCTTCCTTTCCTTCTATTTTAAATTTGCACTTGTTGATGGTAAAATCCGATTAATAGGTAAAGTTCAGTATTATCCCAAACTGTTATTCTGATTGAGTGTAAGGAGTGAGAGATTGAGAGAAGGTGAATGGAAGAACTAGGGTGAGGAGACATAGTTTTTTAACGTGGTTTGACTAAAGTTTGTTCACTAACCCCTACGTCCACGATAGTGTTATTTCTGAAAGTGTGTTTTACAGAGTATGTCTAGGTCCTTCTTTTTCTAAGGATTTTCCCCTATTTATAAAGGTAGGGGAGGTTACAAATGTAATTTGATAAACTGTGAATCTATCTTTTCGTCATATTAGGCAATAAATGCTAGGCAATTTGCTGTCAATTTTTGAGGGCTAGTCTGTCAGTTAGGAGTGTGTGCCTCTAGCTGTAGGCTAGACTTTGGCGTTCCATATCCATACATAAGATCACTCATTGGGTAACCTAAGCTCACATTAGTAACTTATTAGGTTTAACCAAAATGAGCCTTCTAGAAGATGGTTGAGGTGGCCTATTTCAACCAGCAAGCAGGAGCTCACCTTTAGCGAGCTGGAGCTATTGGCTAGGCCTTGCCTTGCTTCTTGAGCTCATGATTGGCAATTTGATGCCTTTCTTAAGTGACTTGAGTTTGTACTTTTAGTGAGTTCATGCCTTGCTCAGGCAATCTTGGTTCCGAGCGAGCAAAAACCTTTATTAACTAGGCTTGTCGTTGGGTTCATCTATTAGGATTTTGCTAGCCCATTTTACATGATACTAAAAATACATATATCATTAGCCATCCAGCTTTCAGTTCATTTTGTGTACTGGGAGCTATGGTTTGCTTGTAAAAGTCGACATTTACAATCTGCAGTGTTGTTATTTCAGACTTTCACCTTATCACCTCATCTGCACCAGGCCATGCATTTAATGTGCATATTTTATAGCCATTGGCATAACAACCTTACTTTTTGCTAGACCGTTTGATCAAGAATAGCTGAACAATCTTTGGATCCATCAATGAAGCTAGACCAGTCTATTTAAAGTGTGAAAGGCTTTCTTTCCTACATTACAGAGTAACCATACAAGTATATTGATTGAGCCAATATGTTTCTGAAGGTCTGGTTTTCGATGAAATGCTTTGAGGCATGTGTGGCCTACTACACGAGGTTTCCATAGACAATTCCTCTTTGAGAATTTTTTCATAACCTCTTCATGGTGAGGCTGAAGAATCCAGTGCATTCATTTTAGTCCTTTTATTTCTTTTGAATTCTCAATATGCACTAGGGGTGACATAGCTGAAGGAGGAGCTCTCAGCTCTCAGTTAGCTTGCTTGTTAATCCTCCAGCCTATTAGAATTTAGCTCTTCCTCTTAGGATATGATGGTTGTAAGCTTATTTTTTTATCTATATCTTTGAATCTTTGAATGAGATTTTGTAATGAATCCTGCACAATGTTCTTGTTTTTCCAAGTATGCCATTTCGGTCATCTTGATGTCATACAGGTTGATGCGAATGAGTTCATACAAATCATAACTTTGATAAATGTCAGATAAAATGAATGCCTGATAAGTTAATCGACCTTGGTTAGTATAGTTTGACAAATATTATTTGAGCATTAAGTAGGACATATAAATTGATATAAATGGATCTCAAACTTAGTAAAACATTAGTTAAAATGTATGCTCAATAAGTCAAACAACTTTAATAAATAAAGCATGATTAAAAAAGATATAAGCCAAGTCGGATAGCCAATAGATGGCATGAATAGGTCGTATGAGAGCTATGCCTTATAATAGTAGGTCATATGCAAATAGTGCCAAAAAATAGGTTGCATGCATGTGTCCTTGCTAGCAATCTTGTTGCTCAGATAGGTTGCATAGATGTGCCTTAACAGGTAATAAATTTTTGCACCTTAGCACCTCAACTAGCTTAGAACCTCACCTGGTGGTAAATTTAAGTAGGTAGTGGGCTCCTCAATGAGTTTATTTTAGTGTCTCCGTGCCTCAACTAGCTTAGAGTCTTAACTGGCAATGAACTTGGGTACTAGATTTAAGCACCAGAGGGCCTTAACTTGAGTTGGCAATAGATTTCAATACTGGATTTGAGCACTAGGGGGCCTTAGTTGGTAATAAATTTTAGCATCGAATATGAACTCCAGAAGGCCTCAGCTCTAGCACCAAAGTGGCTTAACTGGCAATAAGTTCCAAGTATGAGCACTAGAAGGCCGCAGCTCGAGTTCTAGGTACAAGCATTGGAGGGATTTAGCTCAACCACTAGAGTGCCTCAACTGGCAATAAATTTTAGGTATAAGCATCAAAAGGCCTCAACTAAGCACCAGAGTACCTCGACTGGTAATAAGTTTCAGGTATAAGTATTAGAGGGCCTCAGCTCGAGCACCAGAGTGCCTCAACTGGCAATAAGTTTTTTACATGCATGCTGAGTAAGAGGTCGCACATATAGTGCCTGAGAAAGTTAGTCATATGCATACTGAGTAGGTCAAGGTGAAACTTGCCTCTCGAGATATCGATCACTTTGGAGTTTCGACGGGATTTCCCCAGAATACTCCTTATGGTTTTGTCATTAGAGCATCAACGAAGGTGGCTAAGAAAGTTGCTCCCCAGATAGCTCTTAAGGGGCCCTCTTGTGAAAGAGGGCATATGGATGTCTTGTGTTCCGAGCTCAAGGAACCTCAGCTCCATTTACATTTGCTAGATGATGAATTCCATTTCCTAAGTTTTCCTTAAAGTTTTATTAGCTTTTCTTGGTTCAGACCTTATATTTCATCATTGGCCTTGCAAACTGCAGCGCAATATGAGACCACCAAATTTTCATTCTAAGCTTGGGTCTTCTTATATAATGTTTTGCTGAAATCTTATTCAACACAAGTCATGAAAGTTTATGGGAAATTTTGGGTGCTTTTATTAACTTCTGAATGTCAATACAAAATCGTATGGTTTCTTTAACATATGCTTGCTTTTGCTTGGGATCCTATTATGGTTACCGAAATTACTGCCTTGTAGGTCGTACCATATAGTCTTTTAAGTGACATCTCTTGTTAGATCCTCGATCGCATCTTTGAGCACTCGACATTCTGAGGTATTATGTCCAACTTCCTTGTGATAAGCACAAAACTTGTCCATATTTCTTAATCTGTTGGGAGTTGTTATGGGACTAGGCTTCCTGAAATCCTCTCTATCCTTTTCATTAACAAAGATACTCTTTTGAGTATTTGATAAATCACTATAGCTTTTATGGCGAGCTTATTATTGGGGTCACTCATTACTAGCCCTTTTCATGACATGATTATTGGAGTCATCATTATGACTCTCATCGCTCTTCTTTTTATTTCAGATGAAACTGTTCACTTTATCCTTTTGTTTAGACTTTTTGTGCTAAAGGTTTCATCCCACTTTATCTATTTGGCAGCTTGTTCATAAAACTCCCCCAGGTTGCTTACTGGAGATTTGTACATATTCTTATATAGATTTTTATCCTTGCAGAGTCCCACTAAGATCACTGTTAGGATACTTTCATCAGATAGATTCTCCATATTGTTGACCTCACACCTAAATTGAGTAATGTAGTCTTTCAGTAATTCGTTCTTCAACTGAAAGATTGTCGTGAGGTGGTAGGATGGTGCAAGCTACCTTCTTAACGCTTTGTATTGATTGATGAATTTTTTTGGCATTCTACCTAACTATTGATGCTATGAGCTGAGAGATTATTAAACCATGTTCAAGGTATTTCTCCTAGTATAGCTAGGAAGATATGGCATTTGACTAGTGGATTGGTCATTTGATGGTCCATCTGAACATTAAATGCGTTCAGGTAGTCATACAAGTCGCTATCCCTATCGTATTGTGAGATCATGGGATCTTAAATTTACGAGGGAAAGGCTACTTCTCTATCTCACTAGTAAATGGAGTCCTCTCCTCGTAGCCATCCTAGCTATTCTGAGCCCGAGGTCTCTTCTCTAATTATTTTACCCTCTGGAACAATTCTTTTATCACTGGATCTCATGTCTCAGATCTTCGATTGAAGGTTATTGGCTTTTTTTACCTTTATGGTAGTGGGATTAGCAACTTAAGGTTTATCCCTAGTTAGATTGTTCAAGCCTTTCACTCGATGTGAGCTCTCACATCATGAACCATCATGGTTTTCATGGGCTTGATGTCCTCTGATCTTGTTTGTGAGTGGGAGGAGCAAGCTAAATCAGTGCATCAGGGTTGTCCTCTGGGTATGGTAACCTTGTCCTGTTTTTATGCGCCAGGGTTTATGCTTGCATCAACACCCTAACCGCCTTAATCAACTCATTCATTATATTCTCTAGTGTTTACTGACATTAGTGCCATATTTGCATTTCGTCCGTCTCAAGAACAATAATAGTAGATTGGCAGTGGGCCGAGGGGGCAAGCCAATAGTGGCTCTGATAATGGGAACGACAAATGTGTTTGCCATAGAAAGGACTAGTTCTTGCTCCTACTCTATATGACCTTCTAGTTAGCCAACTAAAGCATCTGGATCTTTGGTCGTTCTTCCTTTTGTCATGATAGTTGGAGGGAAAAATCAACCAGAGTGCAAATGAGGCCCTCCTTCTAGTGGTAAAATGTTGACGGTAAAATCCAGTCAACAGGTAAAGTTTAGTATTACGCCAAACTACTATTCTGGTTGAGTGTAACGAGTGAAAGATTGAGAGAAAGTGAAAGGAAGAACTCGGGTAAGGAGACACATGATTTTTTAACATGGTTTGGCTAAAGTCTGTTCACTAACCCCTACATCCACATAGTGTTATTTTTAAAAGTGTGCTTTACAAAGTATGTCCAGGTCCTCCTTTTTCTAAGGATTTTTCCACTTATTTATAAAGGCAATAAGAGGTTACAAATGTAATTTAATAAACTATAAATCTATCTTTTCATTGCACTGGGCAATAAATATTAGGTAACTTGCTATCAATTTTTGAGGGCTGGTCGTCGGTTGAGAGTGTGTGCCTCTCGCTGCAGGTTAGACTTTGAAATTCCGTATCCATATATGAGATCGCTCATTTGGTGACCTGAGCTCGCACTAGGCAATTTATTGGGTTCAACAAAAATAAGCCTTTTGGAAGATGGCTAAGGTGGCCTGTTTTGGCCAGCGAGTAGGAGCTCATCCTTAGTGAGCTAGAGCTACTGCTTAGGCCTTGCCTCACTTCTTGAGTTCACGGTTGGCAATCTGATGCCTTTGCTAAGTGACCTAAGTTCGTACTTTTGACGAGCTCGTGGCTTGCTCAAGCGATCTTGGTCCTGGGCGAGCTGAGACCTTTGTCAACTAGGCTTCTCTGCGGGGCTCGTCTGTTGAGCTTTTACCGGTCCATTTTGCATGATACTAAAAATACCCATAATAGTACTCACCTATTCTACTCTAGAAAAATAAGGAAGGTAATTATATATTTTTGAAAATAAAAAAATCTGAATGTAATTAATTTAAACTTTAAAGAAATGAAGTGTAATTTATCCCTATTTTTATTAAACTTTTAGGAATAATACTGTGGTTGTATTGTGATATAACTCCTTTATTGTTCATAATTAAAATCTCTAATTTACTTTATATAATAAGGGGAGACCAATGCATTTTCAGAAATAAAATAAGACATCTCTATAATATCATCATAGCTAAAGGAAGAAAATGCTCCTGTGATAGAAAATATTAAAATGTTTCTAACGAAATTTTAATATAATTCTATACGTACTTAAAATGTATATTATAACATGTGAATAGTATTACTTTCATCAGACTATGTTACTTTTATAGTAATTAATTAGCGTGCCTCCTCAATTTTGATGATATCAAGAATTTGAACCCAGGGTAAAAATCGAGAGTGAAAAAAAATTAAATTTTAATCATTAAAAATAAATAAAAAAACTAATATCAAATATTGCATTGAATATTAAATGAATAATTAAAACTCATCTAGGAACATAAATATGTGGCAATTCCAAGGAAACAACTAGAAGACTTAAATTGATATAGAATTTAAGTATTTATACTTATCTCTTAAATTAATACGTATTACTCTATTTGATTTAATGTCAGACTTCATAGAATAAAAGAAATTAAATGCAAACATTTAGAATTTAACTAAAAATATAACTCTAGAACTAAATAAAATACAATATACAAGAGTTTCTCTTCATATCTTGTGGATTGGATTTTTCATAAAATTTTCAACTCAAACTTTGTGTATCGCTATTCGCCCTTTGCAACAAACTCTTTCATCAATACTATTGATGAAATGAAAGAAAAAAAATAGTGATGGATATAAATATTTTAAATTAGGGTGTATTTAACTTTTAAATATATTTTAAATTATTTGAAGAATAATTCAATAACATATGTTATCTTTTAAAGGTTTAAGTGTAATTTTTATTCCCAAATAATTTGTTGATATTTGATCATATTAAATATAATATTTCATTTCGATAACTTTAATATATAAATTTGATCAAATAGAATTCTCATTAATAAATTATGTTAAATTAAAAATTAAAAATTATAATTATCACATAAAATTCAAACGAAATTCTATACTGATAATAATTAAAAAAGAAATTAATAAAACATGTGATGTTAATAATCAAATTAAAAATATTTTTATGTTGCAAGTGAGTTATCTAATTTACAAATTTTTTATTATTATAAAGTAAATTTTATTAATTTTATCTTACAATATTTGTCAATTTAGATTTTCATTGAACCTATATATATTATTTAGAATTTTCGTCCTTAATTTAATGAAAATTTTCAATTTTAATATAATTTACTTATATCTATATTATAGAGGGAGAAAAATAAAATTTTATTTATAAGGAGGAATACATAAGGAAAGGAAATTGTAATTAAGCCTGTGCTATATGTGGCTACACTTTGACAAAGGACATTATTGATAGGCAACCAAAAGCTTGACAAGCCACTCAGGAAAAAAAACCATTAAAAAAACTCAAAACGGTGCGTTTGATCTAAAGAAGAATTAGGTCATGCAGCAGCACCTCGGCTTCTGCATATCGAGCCCCCTGCCTCTGCTTTCTTCTGTCCGCTCCAAGCTCTGGCTCTCTCCCTCTGTTGCCGATTTTCCTCTTTCCTCCTCTATCTCTCTCTTCTGTGTGTGTGTGTGTTTGTCTTTCCCTTTTTTTTTTTTTTAGTTTCTACTGTATTCGGTAACAACAAATTCTGAGCTTCAGCGTTTTTGAAGAATCCGCTATCTGAGTTTACGATTTCAGCTTC
>JANHAO010030696.1:0-10085 GCA_026873985.1 Saraca asoca
CTAAGATGAAACTTGCTATGATAAGATCAAGTCTAGCTTCTTACAGTTTATCATCAAGCTTGGATTTTACTAGCTAAATTAAAAAATGATATGCTAGTTGTAACAATAGTCACATAACAAGTCAAGCAAATGATTACAAATTTACAATACAGCTAACAGCTACTCATCTTAATTTTGAGATAGACTTGCAAGAACTAAGGGTTTTTTTTTTCTTTTTTTCCCTAAAAAGCAAGTAGATCCATCATCCATTTATGTACATTGAGAAATGAGAATAAAAAATTGGCATTAAATCGAAAGCAAGATTAAAAAAAATTAAAAAAAAAACTCTCCTGACTGCAACAATTTTTTCCTCCGCACCGCACAATCTGAGTCTGACGAGGTCCTAGGGTTTTTCTTACTGAAACACTCACTCTCTTCGATTACCCCTATTTCTATTCTATGCCTACTCCCTTTTTTTCTTCAGTTTTCTGAGTTTGCTCAACTTTAAAATGATGATGATCAGACGATGGATGTGCTAGGGTTTGTATTTGGTCCGGCTTTTCGATTTGGTAATGGTAACTATGTCTGTGTGTGTGACTAAAGTACAAAACACTTTTGTAATTTGTTTAATTGTTTTTGTTTATGAGATGAGGTAGAGCCACAGACGGACGCAGAAGGAGAGGGACTAGGGACGGATCGTACCGGATTTCTCTCACTCTCAGCCAGCATTGGGCCTACAGATCGGCCCGTGTCCATGTAGACTCGATCCGCTTGGACTGCAGTTTATTGGACTTGACCTGTTTAGGCCCATTTTCAAATAGGCTATTTTGGCTATGGTCTGATCCGCTCCAGCCCTGGTCCAGCTTGCGGACCTTAAGCTCGTTTAACACCCCTATCCATATGAGAGAGCACATTGGAACCCTTAGAAGTTGGAGAAAAGTCCTTATGTCAATTGAGAAAAAGTATGTCTACTCTTACCAATAGGACATTTGTTTATAATGCTATTTAAGGGAGCGTATCCGATGATCGGATGAGCACTGTGACTTGAGCTAGCGATCAAAGTGTAGAGCTTAGATACTCCCCTTATACACTTAAAACTATGTAATAAGACATATATTAATAAAATGAAATTGTCCCTCTCCTTATTTTTAAAAAAACCCTTCTCGATATACATTAGAGGCTTCTTGCGTGACACATTCTTTGAGATTTGATATGCACAATGCTTCAACTACACATTCATGTTTGCTTGCAAACATGTTACGCATAGGATTTTGGCTGTATGAGTGACAAAATCCTTGATGTCTTCATTATCTATCCAAGTGTGACTCGAATTTACTGGAAAGCTGACATATTGGTCAAAAGTTGGCATCATGCGTTGCATGGTTTTAGTTAGAGAATTACTGGCCCGTGACACTTGGGCAAGTTCTCCTTCAAACTTTTCTTCTCAAAAAAATAAATATCCAAATAGTAGAGACTTGTATCAATAATGTGTTATAAAATTGAAAAAGATATAGAACACAAGAAATTTATAATAAAGAGAATATAAAGGGGAAATATAAATATGTCTTTCCTTTTACCTTTCACCACACTATATACAAGGATACATGAATCCTATTTATAGGCTTAGAATCATAAGAAAAGTCAAATAATTAAATGTTATAAAATTAGTTATGACAGTGAAGTATTAAGAGGAATTTATGGGAAATGTATAAAAAGGAAAAGAATGAACCATTCATTGTTCAATAGATTAATAATATTATGAACAATCTATTGTTTAATAAATTTATGATAAAATAAACTATTTACTATTCAATGAATTCATTGTCATAAATGAAATCTTTCATTAAAAATATATTTAAAATGTGAGATATTTAACGTGAATGTATTTACGAGAATATAATCATAGATTAATGACCAATATCATAATAAAATTATTATTCCATATATACTTGAGATAAAATGAATTCTAACCAAATCTTACTAACTTTAGCTTGATTTTAAAATAAAATATTTTTTTTACAACAACAATGATTTTTAAATTAATTCACTTCTTGTTATATTTAAATCAATCAATCCTTTTATTAAATTTTATTTGTAAATGAGTTGGAAAAGAATAAAGCCATGCACACGGAGGCGGCCTTGCATACTTTTTCCACGCCCACTTTTACTCTTTACAATTTTTTTTTGGCTAACCCCTTAAATTTTTTGAACTTTAATCTAAGAGTTGAAAATGGAATGGAAGAAGAGTGTGACACCTTACTCATTAGTACATAGCTTTATATAAAGAGGTAACATGCATCATTATAAGTCGTGCTAGTCCTATGCCAAGACTTATGCAAAAATTCAGAACTTTATATAAAATATGGGTTTTAATTTAAAACGTGAAAGAATAGATTTGTATTAAAACTTTATTATATACGTATAATAAATTTTTACACAATTTTAACACATGTAATTTTGATTATTAATTTTTTTGTGAATTTAAATCTAAAATTATAAACTTTGGTGAACACCTTTTTTTAAGGTTCACCTAACTTTTTTAATTTCTTTCAATTATCATGTTGCAAAGTCACACACTTCTTTGCTTTTAGGTCATAAAATACTAGAAATCTACAGTATCTGTGGGACTAGTGATTTGAATACACACCCCATGTGGAGACCAATTCACTTTGTGTTTCTTGGCTGCCCTAAACCGTACACATTATAGAAGCACCCACGAGCATACTCTTAGGTTTTGGTAACTTTTTCTTCTTCTCCCACTCATTATTTTTTGTGGTAATTGAGGTTTAGCTCATCTAGACTTTGGTGCATTTAAATTAATGTAGGTCACCTTACCCTAATAATAAAGAATAAGAATTGGGGTTGTTCAGTTCAAATGTATAAATCCAATGTTTAATTAAATAAAGAAACTTGAGCACTTGATGTTGGAATTATTAATGGTAATACATGTGAAGACAATCATGGCCAAATGGCTTAAATATGGGCATTTTCTCAATCCACCATGGTTGGGTCACTAAGTTTAAGGATTAATTTGTGGGGTAGCACTTATTCCTTTTCACCTCTTCTTCATATTATATTTTGTAATATATATATATATATATATATATAATTTCTCTTTGCCAAAGAGAAAGCATATTTAAATCATTTTTTATCTCGTGATCAAGATTTTTGCACTGAATAAGATCGGAAATCTTATTGACTTTTTCATGGAATTAGATGCCTATTGTGGCTTTGCTTTTGAAATAACCATATCAAATGGAATTGAATATTCTTCTAAGTTTAATTATTTTACTGTAATCTTAAAAGAGCCATGTATACACAAATTAATATGTATAATTTTGAGGCTCTTTTTTTTTTTTGTTAGAATCACATTAAAATTAAATAGATATCATACTTTAATATACGGTGGGAATTGAAATTCTATGCATAGATTCACATCTATTTTTTAAATTTAACATAATGCGTACTAATATAATCAAAAGAAATAAATTTAAATTTGATTTATTGTCAATGTAAATTTTTTTGAATAAGTCATGTTATTAATAAATAGTGTAATTAGGATTTCTATTAATAGTAAAAGAATTTTAATAATTTTTTAATGATATTTTGACACATAGATAGATAACAATGTAACAATAATTTATATTGACAAAGGATCAAAATTAAATTCTAAAAAGATAAGAAAAAAAATTTAATTTATAGTTTGTAAGCCTTTACACATAATTTTAAATTTAATATAATAAAAAAATGATATTTGTTTTTCTCTTAAAATAACACGAATATAATAAAAGTAAAAGAAAATGATTAAAACTCAATAGTTTATGATTCGTTAGGTATACAAACTCAACCTATATCAATTATTTGAATCAATCAAGAAATAGAATCATAAAAACACATTAAAATTCTTCACTTTTCCACAAATGTGCTATATTTTATTCTATATTTCACTTTTGAATGTTAACTCAAGCTTTACTTGCATCCTTTCAACATTAAAGAAAGAAGTTAATTTTAAAATCAAATTTCGTTTGAAAAATCTTGATGCTTTACAAATGAAACCTTTATATTTCTTACAAGCAACCTCTTGATGCAAGACTTCAACAATTATTTTAGAAAATTGAGACTATATTTATTTAAAGAAATAGAATATATGAAAGAAGGAAAAGGAAGATACTTATGAAATTAAATGTAACGGAAATGACCCTTACAATAGATTTGAAATTTCTTTTATAAATTAATAATTAATTTTTTTATTCGAATAATGGATTTCCTTTTGATAAAGTTAGGATTATCCACTTGTGCAAACCACTATTGGATTTTCCATTAAATTACAAAACCGACATGCCCAAGAGAATATTTATTTTCATATTTTTTTGGCACAAATATATATTATTCAGCCGGTTTTGTTTGGATTTGTTTTGTTTTTTTTACCGTAAAAAATAGGGAAAAAAATTATTAATTTTAAAACAAAAAGGCATGGGGTTGAGTGGGACTTTGGCCGTACGGATGATTGGATACTTTTGACACACACTTTGTCATGTCATTAGCAATTTGATCCAAATGCAAGCCAACAAGAGTTCTCAAATCAATTGGATCTTCTTCCTTTTCAACTCTCTTCCACCTCTGATTTCTTTGGTGATTTCACCTTACGATAAAAGCAATCCAATTCAATTCCCCCACTTTTCTTTACATTCACATTTGTTGGTGCAAATTTAGGATCAATGTGATTTGAACGAATTGGGTGCTAGTTGTTTAATTCCGCCGTTATGCTTGTAGAAAAGTTGAGTTCACCTATGAATTATTACATCTAGCTTTCATATCTCTCTCAACAATCAGCGGTAATTAATATAAAAAATATAAAATAAAACGATATTTAAAAAAAAAAGATCAAATATTGAATTGAAAAATCTAACAATTTATAGTTTGATTGGTTTGACAAATTAGATTAATGATTAAATCAAATGATATTATAATTAAAAAAATAAATATATTAAATTAAATTATATATAAGAAAATTAATATATAATATAATATATTTGACTGAGTGGTCTGATTCAATATTCTAACTAGAGAACCAAACAAAAAAATAAAAATGAAAATAGTACCAGTGTTAAATTATATAAATGATAAAATTTAAAATGCATTTTTGTAAACTTTTTTTATAATGATTTTATAGAAACAAGTATATAAAGAATTGTAACTTTTCAATAAAAACTATATCATGAAAATTACAAAAGTTATATTTTTCAATGACATGGAAATTAGTACAAACACATCCTAATAGTTGAAAAAAAAATCCAAGTAATATAATGTCATAAACATGTAATATATGTACAAAAATTTTGTGATTGATATTATGGATATGGTTTATAGTCATTATAAGATAAGAAGAACAAAATATAAATTCTTAGAAAAAAATAGTTGGGACAAGAGATCAAAAGATAAGAAAAAAAAATGGGGGATCAAAGTACAGTAATATTGTTGATGGTAGATTTTGGTTCAGGTCCAAATCTAGTTAACGGGAAGTTCTTTTAAGACTCAAGCTATTTTTTGATCGCACAAGCAGAGGGAGGAGGAAGAATAGCGGGAAGCTGTGAGGTTTTTCATGTGGTTTAGCGAAAACCAGGAGGCATCGGTCCCTACATCCACGATCAGTGTTATTATTTCTCGGGAAAATTTAACAGAGTTACAGCACAGTGTCTCAGGCTTTAGATGCCTTACAAAGAGCTCATTGCTCTTATTTATAGAGGAGAGAGGGTTACAAATATAATTTTACATGTTACAATTCTGTTACATCAAGCATTAATGTATAAGACTGCTTATACTATTGTAAAGTGGCTTCTGCAGGTTGCTTTCTGTGAGTGAGGCCCGATGGGCTATATTTTGCAGATAGGCACAGAGAATTGTCTAAGGGTGTCAGCTTTTGGTCTTGACTGTGGCGGGCTGCTAGCTGGATGAGGTGCTATGTGTAGTAAGCTTTATATGGGATCACTGTTGTTCTAGGCCAAGGGAGGTCGTGCTCGCACTTGGCGATCCAAGCTAGCTCTGGGTGAACTGTTGGTTACACGAGTCGGTTCTGCCTCTTAGCATGTTCAAGCCTTGTTCTGTCCTGGGGCTCGTGCTTCACATTCTGGCGATCTGACATTCTGGTTTAGCAACCCGAGCTCGTCTTCTCGCGACCTGAGGCCTTGGCTAAGCGACCTTGAGCTTGTACGACCTGAGTCCTTGTGGATTGGACTTTGTTGCTGGGCTTTTACTAGCTCATTTTGCACTGTGCCAGAAAACATCCATAACATTAGCCCTCCAGCTCACAGTTCACTTTGCAGACTGGGAGCTAAAAACTTTGTTGGCAAAAGCTTGCATCCGTCGTTTGCAGCATTATCATTTTAGGCTTCTATCTCATCGCTTCTTCTACGTGCTGAGTTTAAAGGTTTGTGGATCATGTAAGAGTCATGTCTGAGGGAGCTCGAGGTAGGACTCTTGAGATACATTGCATTCGTGCACAGCTAGCATTTTCACTACTTGGGCTAGTTTGCATGTATGACTCTATCGATAATCTTGTTACTTAGTTCCATGGTAATCTTGTTACTTGCTAAAAGAACAATCTTGTTGCTCAGTTCTGTGGCAAGCTTGTTGCTCAGTGAGACAACAATCTTATTGCTCATCGCTCGATGGGACAACTTGTTACTCATCACTCTGTGAGATAGTTCGCTGTGTGTCGCTCAGTAGGAGAGCAAGCTCGTTGCTCAGTCTCAAGATAATTGTGTTGCTCAATGGAAAGGCAATCTCATCGTGTGGTTTCACAACAATTACGTTGCGTAGTGGAACAGGAATCTTGTTGTTGGGGAGGTCACATTCACTTTGCGTCTTCGCGACTTAGCGAGCTTGATTGACTAGATTTCAGACTTAGTGAATGATCCTCATTGTTGATATCTGTCCTAGATCAGGACCTCGTTGGGGGTGGTGGGATTGTTGCTATCCTACAGAGCGCACCACGTAATCTAGCAAGCAACCTCTCTTGATGAAGTCTTCTATAGCATCTCTGAGTGCCTAAAATTCTGAGGTGTTATGGCTGACCTTGTTGTGATAAGCGCAGAACTTGTTTGGGTCCCTATTCTTACTAGAGCCTTTTAAGGATTTGGGTCTCCCAAAAGCTTCCTTATCTTACTCCTTCATGTAAATCCTATCCTAAATGTTAGATAGCATGCTATAGCTTTGATGGCGACTTGGGTGCCAAGGTCACTCATGTTTGGCCTTCTTAGTGAGTTGATTGTTGGAGTGGTCACTCCCATTCTCGATGCTCTTCTTGTTATAAGCAGAGCCATTCGCTTTATCTTTCTATTTGGACTTTTTTATGCCACAAGTTTCTTCCCACCTAATTTGTTTGGCGGCACATTCATAGAATTAAGCTAGATCTCTTACCAGGGACTTGTACAGGTTTTTATATAGCTTTCTGTTTTTGTGGAGTCCTACTGAGATTGCCATCAAGATATTCTCTTATGAAGGATTCTCCACAGAATTGGCCTCATGCCTAAACCTAGTTATGTAATCTTTCAGTGACTCATATTTATGCTAGAAGATCATTGTGATGTGGCAGGGAGGCGTGAGCTACCTTCAATGCTCGGTATTGGTTAGTGAATTTCCTTTGGCATTCTTCCTAATTATTGACGCTACGAGCTTGGAGGCTTTTGAACCATGCTTGAGGTACACTTCCCAGTATAGCTGGGCAGACACGACACTTGATCAGAGGGTCAGATGTTTGGAAGTCCATCTGGACGTTGAATGCATCCAGGTGGTCGCACGGATCGCTATCCCCATCATATAGCGGAATTGTGGGGATCTTGAGCTTGTGAGGGAGGGGCAGCGCTTTGATCTCTTTAGAGAAAGGCAAGCTCTCCTCGCAGTGAAATTGATTATTTTAAGCTTGAGGGCGTTCCCCAAGCTGCTTTATCTTTTGGAGGAGTTCCTCCATTGTGGGGCTATGTGCTTCAGATTGTTGGCCGGGAGATCGCTGATTTGTTTTCTCCTGCTCGTGGGAGCAGTGACCTATGTGTCCTCGGTCTGTCTTATGTGAGCTCTTAGCTCGGTGTGAGCTTTCGCATCAGTGACTGTCATGGTTCTCTTGTGATTGGCGAACCCCTGACTTCATTGGTTGATTGGAGGAGCAAGTAGAATTACAATGTCGATACGTCTGTCAAGATGATCTTTCATTTTGGATTTCTTCACGTAAGTGCTGGAGTTGTGCAGTGATCTCCTGGGCCTACACTCAAACCAACGCTTTTACTGTCTTAGCCACCTCTTTCATTGTATGCTCGAATGTTTGTTGGAGTTGGTGAGTTATTTTTGCTTCATCAGTTCTGGGAGTAGCAGCAAGCTGGTGGTGAGTCTTAGGGGGCAAACTGAAGGCGTTTTCTACAGTAGAGGTGTCTACGGGCTGAAAAGTTGGAGTGTTAGAGCTTCTTGTGGTTCTCTCTCCAGCCATTGCAGTTAAATAAAGAATCGATGCAAAACACAGAAAACAAACTAGAAAACAAGTGAGTCCCCACAGACGGCACCAAAAATATTGATGGTGGATTTTGGTTCAGGTTTAAATCTAGCCAACGGGAAGTTCTTTTGAGACCCAAGCCATTTTCTAGTCACGTGAGCCGAGGGAGGAGGAAGAACAACGAGGAGCTATGAGGTTTTTAACATGGTTTGGTGAAAATCGGGCGACATCGATCCCTACATCCATGGTCAATGTTATTGCTTCTAGGAAAAATTTAGCAGAGTTACAGCATAGTGTCTCAGGCTTTAGATGCCTTACAGAGAGCTCCTTCCTCTTATTTATAGAGGAGAGGAGGTTACAAGTGTAATTTTACATGTTGCAATTATGTTACATTAAGCATTAAATGTATAAGACTGCTTAGACTACTGCAAAGTGGCTTTTGCAGGTCACTTTTTGCAGTTGGGTCCGATGGGCTATATTTTGCAAACAGGCGCAGAGAATTATTTGAGGGTGTTGACTTCCGGTCTTAACTGTGGCGGGTTGCTAGCTGGGTGAGGTGCTGTGTGCAGTGAGCTTTATTCGGGATCGCTGCTGTTTTGAGCCAAGGGAGGTCGTGCTCGCACTTGGCGATGCAAGCTGGCTCTGGGTGAATTATTAGCTACGTGAGTTGGTTTTACCTCTTAGCGTGCTCAGGCCTTGTTCTGTCCTAGGGCTTACGCTTCACGTCCTAACGATCTGACCTTCTAACTTAGTGACCAGAGCTCGTCTTTTCGCAGGTTGAGGCCTTGAATAAGCGATCTTGAGCTTGTGCGAGCTGAGTCCTCATGAATTGGATTTTATTGTTGAACTTTTGCCAACCCATTTTACTGTGTCAGAAAACACCCATAACAAATATAAATAGGTGTAGCCAAAGGCAAAATGCTGGAGGGGTCCTACGAGACAATGAAAACATGATTGTCTTCTCAGAAATAATTAAGTGTTGTGAAGTGGGAGAAGGTTTTAACATATGAAGAAGCATATTCATTGGAATAATTATATGTTTATGACTTTAATTAATATCCCAATAAAATGTTAAAGTTTAGTGGAGACCGCTTAGGCAGTCAAGCAGTTTGTGGATGTACTTTTAATAATTAATAAAGAGATTTGTTTAAAAATGTGCCTTTGCTTAGGCCATAGGTTAGTGTCCTTTCGTTATACAATTTCAATGTGTTTTGTTGCATTTTGAGTGCCTTTTCCTTTGCATTTCATTAGCCCTTCCTTGTTTTTTGGTGTTATGTCTTATTCAGATTGTGTTAGGGAGAATCTTCCAAACCGTATATTAGGATCCTAGTTTGTTAAATCCATACAAGTTGTTAAGTCTCACTGCTTATGTCTTGTCGGAACACCCAGTGTTTTCTTTGATTTTGCTTTCCTGGGGGAGAAAAAAAATGAAAATATATACTGGACTTCCAATTTTTTTTAAAAAAAAAATCACAGATTTTCCAAGTTTTTAATGGAAAGCTGTAACTTTCTTCTGTAAAGTTAATTTTCAAAAATCTAATGTTTCAAACTTTGATTTATAAAAACATAATTTATTGTATACTTGTTATATGCAAAATTTGTTTAAAATTATAATATTTCAAAA
>JANHAO010030697.1:0-10093 GCA_026873985.1 Saraca asoca
GTTGGAGTGCCTTATTCCAACGGATTTTGCTAAAATTCCAACGGATTTTTTCCGTTGGAATTCCGCATTTTTCTTGTAGTGATCAAATCTCAAATGTTTCATTTATTATTATCTAATGTTGAATATTTACATTGTTATCAATTATGTGAATTTTTCTCATAAAAAAAAAAACTAAATCTTACCTGTGCGTAGCACGAACTCAAAACTAGTATATAATTAAAATAAATTATACATGATCATACATTGTCTAGATCATATATTTATCAACTATAACATTATATATCTATAAGTGTATAAAATATAACACCTTAACACATTAAGATACGATATATTATTATAACACTCATTTATCACCATCAAAAACTTATTATATTGAATGATGGGAGTAATAATACAACCAATCCAATAGAGTCACCAAGTAACTTGAAAAGTGGTTGCGCATCCTGCTATTATTATGTCCCCATTCGAGGCATGCAGTCATCTAGTCGTTGCAAAGGAATAAAAGAAATGTACACATTTCCAAGCTTGTCTCGGGTTGTGTTTTGAGTCACACTCTTAGCCAAGTTTAGATGGAAGAAGTCGGTGCCTACAGAACCGAATTTCTCAAACAAGAAACTGTAGAACAAGCATAGCCATTTAAGTCTTTCATTTGGCTAGTGAAAACTACTGACAATTTATATTAAGGGCACCAAAATCACTGTCACTTCTTGAAAACAAGCTATCTGATATTAGTAATTATCAAAACAATGGCTTACAATAATAATAATAATAATAATAATAAATCCTATATATACGGGTCTCCACTTGGGTTACTGACTTACTTGTCTGGGCACACCTGTATCTTAGGTAATATTAGCATCTACAAACTGTTCAAAATTAACCCAAAGTCCACCCTTCTCCTTAGCCAATTTGCAAGATTAGATATCCTTAGACAAACTAACGTTATTACAATGTATCTTGAGAAACACATCCGCAATACTGTAGAGTGGTCATATTCCATGTAGAGGACTTTTTCTTTGTTGAAGTGCCTGTGTACCACTTACTTTCATACGTAGACTTGTCGAACAAAAATCCAAGGGGAAAAAGTCATAGAAATGCAGAATTACGATAGAGACCTTGTGAGATGATCACAAATTTCATATAAAAATTCTCTTGTTTTTGTGCTCTCAAAAACAAAATTGCTATGTCTGCAGCCACATAAACTAAACTTTAGCTACAAGTATCCAGTATTGTTTTACACGTCATATTAGACATAATTTATCTTTTTGAAGAAATATTCAAGTCTCATCAGATTAGAAAATTTAGGTTTGTTATGCACATAGATCATGCATATCGCAAACTTACACTTTACGCTAAATGCCAAAATTTTTGTACTCGCTCTCATTCAAGATCGACTTCTTCTTTTGCTTGAGTATCGCCACGTATAAAAAGATATTTTGGTGAGCTAGCCAGCTACCATAGAAAAGATATTTAGAAGCTATATAATATTGATATAGGACTGTTAAAGATTATCTTCCACATATGACATAATAATCATACAAGATGTTACTGCTTAAAGATTACAACATGCTTATTGCTATAATTTACTATTGAAATTTGACATAAGAAGATATATTTATATACATTTCAATACTAACTGATTATTATTCTTTATATGTGAACAAACAAAAACATGCAAACTTCAACGCTTATCCTAGAATGACATTCTGCAAGGAAAACATGCAAATAGTAAAGGAAAGAATGAAATCACCTTCCAACATTAGAAAATTTGAACCACAAGTTGATAGATCCTAGAATATACCAGTCGCCAATGAGCCAATCGGTCCAAAAGCTTAAAAGATGATCAATTCTCCAATTCATAAGAAAGGCTCAGGGCTTCTCGAAACTTACATGTCTAAAAACATGATATGTAACACCTAACACAAGGCTAAAAGAAAAGAGCAAAGAACCTACAATGAACCATCAGAAAACAAGTACATGTAGAAGCTAATTATTGGTTGAAGGTCACATCTAAAAGCAAAGGACCCATCTATAAAAACACAACAGGTACCACCCCTTATTCTTAAATATATATCAATTTATGCTTCTCTTAAGTAGTCATTAACTTAAACATCGGATTATGCTTGTCGAGCCTATCTCTGCTATGCACAGTAACCTCTATTCACTGTATAGGATCTCTTGGTGACAATTGACCTACTTGAACTAAAGGAGCTCAGATAAGCCAAAAGCCAAAAAATCAGAAAGTGGTACAAGATTCAAGATAATGAACTACGTGTCTGATTCATCAAAAGAAGAAAAGAAAATAACGATAATCAATAAAAAAAATTCATAAATTGAGCCATGAGCTTATAATCAAACTCAAGCAAACTCAATGCTGAAAACTCAAGCAACTCTCTCAGTACTATATCAAATTCGAGTATCATAATAAACTCAAGTAGCTCCCTTGGTTCTATATTAGACCAAAGCAGATTCCCTAAGGTTGAAAGAAAAAAAAAAGACTCAATCAAATATCCCAAACTAAGATTTCTAGATATAAGCATATAATTGAACCATCATAAGCTCCAAACATGAGACATTCGATGCTCGATCCATCAGAGTTCTTATAAGTGCAAGTAAAATTTCTTTCAACTTCGTTCAAATAACCTATGATGAAAGAAGCTATCCAGCGCTTGAAAGAAATGTATCTCTACAAATTCTACCTCTAAAAGAAGGTACAAGACAATAATTAAACCCAACAGTCTCCTTCTAGCAAACACTCAACGAACTCACTTGAGGACAACAGAACTTGCTTAGGGGTAGAAGGGTAAGTGGCATTACCCAAAATAGCCGACATTTGCCCGCTTGAGATAAGTTCGAGCATTTGATATGGACTTGACCAGCTGATACAAGTCCTACCATCCACAATATTATGATTTGTCATCAATTTACCTATCACCATATCAATTTAAGTACCACCTCTCCATATAAACAAAGATGTATACCTTGTAAAGAGGCCTCCACACCCACTCTTATTCTATATTCTACACTTTCTTTCATGGGATTTTTTAACTTGATCATTGGAATGTTCTCTAAAATACTGACTCTTATCGGGGCATGCATGACAAATTAGTTAACTCATCCAAGTCTCAAATTTTTATGACTATTCCTTATGTCATGTATTTATATATGAAATAAAATTATCACCTAATTATAATTTATAATTTGTATTTATTTATGAGTTATTGGAGTGAATCAATTTTTAAGTTTGGAATTAATACAGACAAGGTTTTAAGAGTAAGAGAATGATACTATACTAAAATACGAAAACATAAGAGATTGAAGATGGTGGAAATTGCATGTGAATGTTTAAGGGGAAATCTCTTCTTTGGACAGAATTGAAGTAATTGTGTGAAATGGGGAAGTAAAAAATTAGTTTCCAAAGGCGTGCACCTGTATATTATGAAAAACTTCTATGTTAAAGACCAGTGAATACTTTTGTTATAAAAATTGTATGTGGTTCAATTCGAGTGGATTATCTTTAAGCGTGTCATGCTGCCTTATTCCAAGCAACTTAAATTTTTCTAGCAGTAGTGTTTTTTTTTTTTTTTTTTAATTTTTAATTGTAAAAATCAAAATAGGTAGTTACATGACGATGACATATTGTCCTTTCAATCGGTATCACTTGTTATGAATTTGACTCCACGTAAATTTCTTATCATATACAAAAAATAAAACAAAAAAATTTGGGTTAATTATTTTTCAATTATATTTCTTACTAATTGAAACTCTCCTTTTAGGACTGGCAAACAAGTAGGGTGGCAAGCTATTGCTAAGTGACCTATTTAGGTAGCAAAATTAGTCGCACATGACGAAAATGGTCCGCTGAGCATGCTCTGACCGTCAAATCAGTAACCTTGCAGAGTTTCAATAAATGTAAGAAAGATGATATGAAGAGAAGATATCTATTGATATATATAGGTGCCAAGTGTATCAATTGTCATACTCTTAGACGAATGATGCACAACCACGTCTTTACCAAGATCTTGATTGGACGGTTTTTGCAGTCACATTGTATATGCATGTTTGGGTCACATTTTTTGTCAAGAGTTGATTGGGTGATTAATTCACTAAGCCTTTGTTTGATTGGGTTTTATGAAGGAACTGATCAACTAGATGTAATAGGTCAATCGGTCTGGGTCTAAGAGTGCCCTTGTCGTAGTCCTTTCTTCAATTGTTCTTGGTTGATCGTCCATGATCAATCATCTAAAGACTAATGATAACTTTGAATTATGTTACAATTATTTTGTTTTTAAATGTTTTTTTTTATAAAACACATGAACAAGGAGCAATCACTAAAATGGAAAAAATTGAAGACGAAGAAGGAAAAAAGACATAGAGAACAATATTTTTGTTTTCATGAAGGTCATATGAATGGTAATGCTCCCCCAGACAAAAATTTTGAAGGGAAAAATACAAATAAATCCCTTAAAGAAAGGCTTAATGTCACATAATGTTCCTAAAGTTTCAGATTATACAAATAATCCCCTGAAGTTTTAAAAAATTAAAAATATTAAAATCTCAATTAAAAAACAAAAAATAGTAAAATGTATGGAAACCATTTATGATTCTTTCTAACTGTTTTTTAAATGAATTTCAACTAATTTGTGGGTTGATGTTTTTTTGAACTAAATTACTACCAATGGAGATTAAGTCTTTAATATGTTCACGACATAACTGAAAGCAAGCGCTTTGAAAAATAGAGAATGTTTCCTTCCAATCAACGATTTTCAATTAACAATGGTTACTTGATGAGCAAGTTTAATATTATTGAATTATCTATTTATAATCTTTTTTCCTTGCAAAAATAAAAAAAAAATAGTAGAAGTGGGGGATGCAGAACTATACGTGATTGTCAATATATATAATGAAATGCAAAAAGTTATAAAATTAGTCTGAATGTAAAATTAGAACAATAGAAATATGAGTAATTAGTGTCGAAGGGTTATGGTCTTTGTCACGACCAAACTTTTGGTCATGACAGGCGTGAAACCACCACTACAAGACAATTCTAATCAACTTCATGCAATTCTAAATACAAGTCTATACTCAAAGATTTAGCCTAGACCATGCTTTGATACTATCTTGTCACAACCTGAACTTCTAATCATGATTGGTGTGAATATCAATCCCCAATTGATAAACACCAACCTTTAATTTGTCTTTAATATTCCCTACTGCTCATTCTTGTTTTGATAATTCTTATTCACATTTACTTAAAACCCAAAAGGTTATTAAGGCAAACGTATAGATCAAGAAAGAAACATTGATATACAAACATGTTTTTATAATGTATAGAGGCACCGCCAACCATGGTGTGCACACATTTAGACTTTCATTTAACAAGCTCTAAATAAGTTCACAATATACATACAGTCCTAAAGGACTCTCTATTATAGTGGTATTTACAGCAACAACGGGTTTCATGAAGTTATTACCCATCCTTAATTTTTAGAGGTGGATTAACAACAACTTCTTAAGATCTGAAAAAAAAATAATAATGCAGAGAAGAGTGAGCCTAAGGTTCAGTGAGATAAATCTATACCTAATTTATGAATTCATCAACATTTAACCAAACGCATATACATCATATCTTCAAAAAGCATAACTCATGCCAGAATTATCCAACACATTGTAAAGACCTAGGGAATCAATCTTTGAGTAATATCACAATACATTTTAATTGTCACACTATAAAGAACCATGATTTTCTAATGGCCTCAAGCTATTGTAAGTTCATGTCATAGTACCATGATGTGTTTTAGCATTTCATAAGAATCACTCTTTACATGATTTCAAATTATATTGTCATGTCATATTAAATCTTCCTCAGGATTTCTTATAAAAATAGTTATAAGTCATACTATTCGTATAGTTTCAAGCAACTAAAAATCATTTCACATAATCAAGTCATATTTTATCACACTCTAATGTACTCAAAATAACAATTCCAACAAACAAGAGAATAAAGAATAGTGTAAACCTCCTTATTACTTTATTCCAGCCATAACCTGCACAAACCCCGCCTTATCCTTCCAGCACCAACCTTATACCCCTCCACCATATTGGATTGCATAGATCTAGGATCTGATTCATTATTTCTCTCCATAACTCATCATTCTCATATTATTCATAAAATTTTATATCATACCATGTCTCATATACATAAACAAACTTTACACTATATAATCACTTACAATGATTATAATGCCAACAATGTTCATTACATACTATTCAATATCTTGTATACTTAATGAATTTTATACCATAATACTATTCATAGTAATTGTATTTTCACAATCACAGTCATTCATCACTTGCCATCCTATGTTTCATAAGGAATTTTCAAGTATCTCAATAGCACCATTTTTCATCACATTATCACGTCATCTATCACTTACATATATTTTATATCATCTTGATCACATATATCACATATCATTGTCATTTTATATCACAAGCCAGTTCTTAATCAACATTCAAACTGAGACCTCATTCATAATTATATGGGTCACATTATTATAATAAGTATCACGATCATTTTCCTATTATCCACATGTAGACCATCATTTCATTATTGTCTCTAACACATATTTTCTATCACACTCTCTTTATGACTATCCACAATGTTTCCATAAGATTTGTGTATAAACAATTACTAAGTTAATTAGTATTAACTTGGAAATTACTCATTCAAGACTTCTCATCTATTAGATCCAAAGAAATAAAAATAGCATTTTAAAGAGAAAGAAGTTTGAGCTGAAAAAAGTGGAAAACTTCTAGAGGTGCAATCAAAATTGCGATCAGAATCAAGTTTAAAATTTGAGTAGAACAACGAAAATTTAGTTGAAAATGCGGGTCTACTTGCCAAAATGCACAACCTTTCAGGAAGTTCTCATGATTCTACTCGTCCTCCAGTTTCTAGGCTTACAATAATGCTCACAATTCTAATCGACCTTAAGTTTCTGGGTTCACAATCATGCTTGCGATTCTACTCACACAAGCACGAATGGCAGGAAAATAGTAGAAAACAGGGGAAGAACAACTTCCAACTCCATACTACACTATAGGAATTCAACACAACATATTTTGAGTGCTTAGTCATGCACAAGACTCGGCTATTTCAATAGAAAACTAACCATTCTATCATCAAATTTACTCAAACTCAAACTTTGCTTCAAAATCATAAGTATCAATTTTCTTTAGCTTGTACTATTGTTTAATAGATCACAAGCAATAAACACACTATAATTCACAAGAAAGGTAAGAATTACTCACCTTAGCAGTTAGAAATAAACAAATGAAATAGATCTCATAAAGATATTTAATTTTCCTCAAGAACACAAAAAATGAGTTTATTGGCTTTTAGATTTTTCAAGGATTTTTCCTCTTTGACTATTCATATATGATTAGATTATGATTCCATTTAACAGAAACAACTTATATCTAATAGATTCAAGCTCTAAAACACCATAAAAATCATATTGATTCATGGGTTGAATAGTGATATGAATAGTGACAATAGATTTTAAAAATTCATAACTTAACTTTTACTCCATTTTGATATCAAATTGAAGAGGTAGAAGAGATGAATCAACTATAAAAATACAAGAAACTTATATTGAAGGATGAAGGATTACCTAAAAAGAGAGAAAGTGAGCTTGTAAAGTGAGAGTATGTACTTGGAGAAAAGCTAATGGGTTGCATGAAGCAACTGGAAATGGCTTAAAAGGGAGAGAGGGAACTGACTTTAGGAGAGCAAAAATGGAAAAAAAGAAGAATATTTGAGTCAACTTCTATTTTTGACTCATCTTTTCTTAAGTCATTTTTCCTATTTCATCAATTTCAAATCCACAATTAATATACTCATCAAGTACCAGTAACCATGAAATTTTGATAGAAATTAGTTAAATTAGTTATTTTTATAATAACTATAAGTTTACATTCACTTAGCACTCGTAGTCCTAGTGTCAATTTTTCTGAAATTTTTTCAAATATTAGATTCTACAAACACAAATTTTGCTTCATGAGTATCTAAATTGAAAACTTCCACTTTTGAAAGATTCCTATTATTCATAAAATCTTTTTCCACTATGTCTGAGCTTTTTGTATCCCAAAATTTACAATTTCGAATTTTTGAACTTTTTAAAGTGACCCTTTTCAAATTTCTCTGAAAAGCCATTTTGTTACAAAAATGCATTTTAAAAAATTCGAGACATTACAGTATTTAATTTATTATTTAGTTTACTCTATATTTCAACAAATATTTCAATCGCAATAGAGCCCTCCAATACAACCTTTTTATGATGCTTAACTCAACTAATCATAGATTCTTTCCGTTGAAGAAATCTGTATTGATTATAGTTTTATTTTCTTTCATTTCTTTTTTCAGTAGGCACCTCTCAAAATTGTTGGGTGTAATATGCACATAAACCATAGTCAAAGATGTGACTGATGAACAATTTGTAAGTATATGGTAATAAAATTTGATTAGTTGAGTTAAAGTAAAAATATTTGCCTCAAAATCAAAGAGAATTTGCTTTTGTACTTACTCTCTAGGGATCTTGATAATTTGTTTGTAAAAAAATTCTCAAATACAAAAATATATATTTGAGAAACACTATCACCCGTTTCTGAAAACGTACTGAAATTGTATAAAACAGTCCCAATTGTACGGTTCTTCCTTTTCAATTTGCTGGCCTTGCCACAACAGACTCAGCCATAGCTCACACTCTTCTTCTCCTATATGTATTCCATCAATCTCTTTCCCTCTCACTTTTCATGAATGCTAGTATTATGTTAACATCCCTGCATCTGATCTACATTCTTCCACAATATTTGCAACTGACGCGAGAGAACATAGATCAAAATCAGATACAAGGAAAATGGATCTGCGTATAGCACCACATTTTGCTTTTACTTTGTTCCAAATTAAAATTATTATTTTTGGAGTGAGAGAGAGACACCCAAAAGTATCAGCTTTAGAAAACATTAATTATGCTACAAATCTCTTTTGTGATTCAAATGTGCCAGCAAGCATTGGAATTCTCTGATTTTTTTTTTCTCCCAATTTGACGATCGATATAACTAAAGGACTTTACTTTGGATTCAGGCATATCCACCGGAAAATCAACATCATAAAAGCTTGATTTACCAACAAAAACCCATACCTAAAGGACTTTACTTTGGATTTTGGATAAAAGAGACAGGTGAACAATTAAAATTGAATCCATCCACAGGAGACACTACAAAAAAATATGAATTTAGAGGTGGTTTTTTTTATGTATTTAGCGACAGTTAGGCAGTTTTAACCACCGTTAACAACCTCCGCGATGGTTTCTAAAATCGTTACAAATTCATGCATCGGGAATAATTAATGGCGATTTGTGAAATCGTCGGAAATACTGTATATAGCACCGATTTTTTTTAATTTAGCGGCGGTTGTATATAATGGCGGTTCTTTTTAATTTAGTGGCAGTTGTATATAATGACCGTTTTCTTTAAATTTAACGGCGATTGTATATAGTGACAGTTTTTTTAATTTAGCGGTGGTTCAATATAGCGACGATTTTCTCCGAATTTAGCGGCGATTTTCCAGAAATTTTTTTTTTTTTGCTTTTTGCGACAGTTTCATTTTCATTTGGCTTCGGTTTTGTAGAATTTTTATAAAAAAAATGATTTTTGCAGCGGTTTATTTTGTATTTAGCGGCGGTTTTACAAAAAAAAATTTTAAAAAAAAAATATTTTTAGCGGCTGTTTTAAAAAAAATTTTGAAAAAAAAATATTTTTAACAGCGATTTTCTTTACATTTAATGGCGATTTTGACAGAATTTTTTTTAAAAAAAATTATTTTTAGTGGCAATTTTACGTTCCATTTAATGACAATTTTGACAGAAATTTTTTTAAAATCATTTTTAGTGACAATTTTCGTTATAGTTAGTAGCGATTTTTCAAAAAATCACCACTAAATACGGTATTTCCCTGTCCTAATTTTTCCTTTATCTATTATCCTGCTATAAGAATAATTTATAATAAAGACATACATTTTAAACAAATG
>JANHAO010030698.1:0-10083 GCA_026873985.1 Saraca asoca
AGTTGGTCAAATGTCAAAAACATTATTTTTGCCTTTATTTAAATGCCATATTGAGTAGTCATTTTCTCTCTTAGCATTATGCCTTTACTTATCACACAAAAAAAATGTTTAATGGGTATTGATAGTTGAAGTTACATTACAGTAAATGTTGTCACTAGAAATTTCTATCATTTCAATTTTAAACAACCTTTAAAATCAATTAGAATATTTATAAGCTAATAAGGGAATTGTATTTCCTTTTTGTGCCATGTATTTCTCTGGACTGTCTGTACATATATTTTGACACTTGTTACATGCATTCTTCAGTTCTACGAAATAGGTTGGTAAAGGCCCAGCAACAAACTAAGTCTGAATGAGAAAAAAGCCAAGCTCGCTAGACCATTATCCACGCGGACATAGAATAAGACAGAAGTCCCAGCTCGCTAAGGGAAAAGACTTGACTCACATAGCCAATAGCTCACTATATATGAGCTTGCGTTGCCAAAGGCGAGCTCACATAGATCGCCCTCGTTGATCGAAGGCTAGCAGCAACCGAGAGTCCTATCTTGCGGACATTGCACATCACTTAACAAAGAGCTCGTTAAGGAAAGCCTTGAAGCAACAATTCTCTTAGACTTAGTGCGTGGAACTAGCTTGCAAGAAGTAGCACCACGAGCCCACCCGTGGAAAGCATTTTACTAAAGTTAATCGGTAGTCTGCAGAAGCCAATTTGCAGGAGTTGCACTCGTCATTTACATTTATTATTTGATTTAATAGAAATACAAACTATGTAATTACACTTGTAACCTCTTCCCTTCTATAAATAAGGGGAAGGAGCTCTCTGTAGGTATATTTGAAGCAAAAATACTATACCAAAACTCTGCTAAAATTTCTCTATAAGCAATACAATAATAATGTGGACGGTGGGACCAGTGCTGCTTGATTTTGGCCAAACCACGTTAAAAATCCCACTGTGTTCATCTTGTTCTTCATCCATTTTCTGTTGTTTGTTATATTTGTTAACATTTACATAACCAAATTGCAGTTTGGGTCTGTAAAAACCCCTCAGGTTGGCTGGATTTGGTAAAACTGAAATCCATCATCAACATTTTGGCATGGTCGATGGAACTCATTTGTTCTCTGGTTGTTTTCCTATTTTTCTGGTTGATTTTTTTGTTCAACTATAATGGCTAGAAGAAAGGCCATCAAGAAGTTAGATGCTATTGTTAACTAACTTGAAGGCCGAATGACAAGTTCTTTTACCGTCGGAGCCACTAACGATTTGCCCTCCATGGTTCACCGCTAACCCCAGCAAATGTTTGAAAGCAAGGTAAAATAGTTAGTTGAAGCAGTTAAAGTGCTAATGCAAACACAAGCTCGGTGCACATAGCAGTAAGTCGAGATCGTAGTGCAGCTCTGACAACTGCACGAAGGAGCCCAAGAGGGAAGGTCAGATAGACAAGAGCATCAAGTCGCTAGCTTAGCTCTCCCCTTCAACCTTCAGATGAGGTCTAAGGTTTGCCAAGTTCATGAGGATAATGATGACTCATGACTAGGGGGTTCACACCGAGTTGAAAGCTCAAGCTGGTCTAATCGAGAACATTCCTCAGGTTGTTGCACACATAACTAGGAAAGCAAAAGAAGCCAACGATCATTTAGCTTACATCCCAAAATGCAAGAGCTAGTAATGAGGGAGGTGCTCCAAAGGTTAAAGCAACTAGAGGAATGCCCTTGCGTTCAAAATGATCAAGCCCACCATGATGAGAGGTCACTGTTCTTTGTGGAAATTGAAACGTGTGCTTTTCTACTAAGCTCAAGATTCTCACGATCCCACAATACAATGGAGACAGTGATCCGCATGACCACTTGGTGCTTTTAATATTTAGATGGATCTCAAGACAATTGATCCTATGGTCAAGTGTAGGGTTTTCCCCGCTATATTGGGAAACCTTCCTGGGGCATGGTTCAGGAACCTCATGACTCACAGCATCAGCAATTGGGAAAAATGCCAGAAGAAGTTTATCGATCAGTACAGATCATTAAAAAGGTAGCTCGTGCCACTTTGCTACCTCGCGATGATTTTCCAATGAAAGGATGAGTTAGTAAAAGACTATATCACCTGATTTAGGCATGAGGTCAACAATGTGGATAATCCATCGGACGAGTGCATTCTAATAGCCATTTTTACGGGACTTTGCAAAGATGGAAAGCTTTACAAGAATATTTACAAGTCCCCAGTGAAAGATCTTGGAAATTTCTACGAACGAGCTATGAAACAAGTCAGGTGGAATGAAACTTTTAGTTTGAATAAGCCCGAGGTGAGCAACCTTGATCAGAAGCAGAAAAGAAGCAGTTATGGAAATGTAAGGGACAACTCCAGTCTCCAGATCGCTAAGGAGATTAAGGATGAGAGACCTCAGGATCTAGGTTGTCATGACAATTACAGCATCCTATCTGATTCTCAGGATAGGATATTCTTCATAAAAAGGGAGAGAGAAGACTCTGAGAGGCCAGGCCCTTCTAAGAGTCCTTATCAGCGAAGGAACAAGGAGGAGTTTTGTGCCTACCACAATAAGGTTAGGCACGGTACTTCAAATTGTTAGGCATTCAGGGATGCTATTGAGGACCTGATCAAGCAGGGTCATTTACGAGAGTACATAGTGTGACCTACAAGGAAACAATCTCATATTCCTCGGCAAGATCCCGGTCATGAGCAGAGGGCCTCAATTAGGATTATACATTAATGTATTTTATTTCTAAGGCTAGTGCAAAACTTTCCTTTGCATCTGTTGTAAAAAACATTGGTTTCCATTGACATTGTCCTCGAGTGACCTTTTGTCTAAACATATACAATCTGTTTTGTTATCAAGTGTGAATAACTCGCATGCCGTTGGCTTCCTAGGGCAACAAATAAATTCATTGGCCAACTACGACTTCTAGTCCAATTGAGACATGGAGATGCTCAAAATAAACTCATTGGCCAACTGTGACCTCTAGTCCAATTGAGGCGTAAAGATGCTCAAAATAAACTTATTGGCCAACTACGACCTCTGGTCCAGTTGAGGCATGGAGACGCTCAAAATAAACTTAACCAATTATGATTTAATGCTCATAGCTCTCATGCGACCTAATGCTCGCAGCTTTCATGTGATCTACTTTTACATTATTCATCACCAAAGCATTTTGGTTCTCAGATCTGTTAACAAATGCAATCGATTAGTTATCTAAGACATTTTGTTTTACTATGGTTTATAGGAATCTATATTTTCATCTGTGATATGCAGAGTATTCAGCACAATATGCAAGAATCATAAATAATGGTTCTTTCATTAAATTTGAGTTTAAGTCATTACAAAAAATGGTGCAGTGGTTATTTAGAGGTGATTAACTGCCTTTAAATAAACTGTATAGTGGTGGTTAGATTAATCGCCACTATGTTTTAAAATTTTTTTAAGAGTAGTGGTGGTTAACGTGGTAACCACTGCTATGTTTTAAGATTTTTTAAGATGTTTTTTATTTGCCAAACGATGCGTTTGGCACGTAGAAGTGTAATTGCACGCAGATGGTACCCCAATTTTCCTTTTAGGCTTTCTCCCCTAAAACTCTACACTCACGCTTTGCTCTTGCTCTGCTCTTGCTCTCTTCTCTTTCTGAACTCCCCTAATCTAGCCAAGTCATGGTTCTGTTCCTTCTTTCGGCTTGCAACGTATTTGCTCCTTCTTCTGCGATTAATGAAATTGCTCATTCATGAGAGTATCTTCTCCTTCTTTCTACTTGCAAGGTATCTGCTCCTTCTTCTCCTTCTGAACTCTTAGATTTCTTAGTAGTCAAATGTCAAAAACATTATTTTTGCCTTTATTTAAATGCCATATTGAGTACTCATTTTCTTTCTTAGCATTATGCCTTTACTTATCACAAAAAAAAAGTTTAATGGGTACTAATAGTTGGAGTTGAAGTTACATTACAGTAAATGTTGTCATTAGAAATTTATATCATTTCAGTTTTAAACAACCTTTAAAATCAATTGGAATATTTATAAGCTAATAAGGGAATTGTATTTCCTTTTTGTGCCATGTATTTCTCTGGACTATCTTTACATATATTTTAACACCTGCTATATGCATTCTCCAGTTTTACGAAATGGGCTGGTAAAGGCCCGGCAACAAACCAAATCTGAATGAGAAAAGAGCCAAGCTCGCTAGACCATTGTCCACACAGACATAGAACAAGACAGAAGTCCTAACTCGCTAAAGACCCGGCTCATATAGCCAATAGCTCGCTATATGTGAGCTTGCATTGCCAAAGGTGAGCTCACGTAGATTGCCTTCGTTGACCGAAGGCCAACAACAACCGAGAGTCTCACCTTGTGGACATTGCACCTCACTCAGAAAAAAGCTCATTGAGGAAAGCCTTGAAGTAGTGACCCTCTTAGTCTTAGTGCGTGGGACCAGCCTACAAGAAGTAGCACCACGGGCCCACCCATGGAAAGCATTCTCCTAAAATCAGGTGGCAGTCAGCAGAAGCCAATTTGCAGGAGCTGCACTTGTCATTTATATTTATTATTTGACGTAACAAAAATATAAAATATGTAATTATACTTGTGACCTCTTCCTTTCTATAAATAAAGGGAAGGAGCTCTCTGTAGGTTGATCAGAAGCAAAAATATTGCACCAAAACTCTACTAAAATTTCTCCATAAGCAATGCAACAATAACATGGATTGTGGGATCGGTGCCATCCGATTTGGCCAAACCACGTTAAAAATTCCATAGTATTCATCCTGTTCTTCATATATTTTCTAGTATTTGTTGTATTTGTTAACATTCACATAATCGGATTGTAGTTTGGGTTCGCAAGAACCCCTCAGGTTGGCTGGATTTGGTAGAACCAAAATTTACCATTAATATTTTGGCATGCCTGGTGGGACTCATCTGTTCTCTAGTGGTTTCCCTATTTTTCTGGTTAATTTTTTTGTTCAACTATAATGGCTAGAAGAAAGGCCATCAAGAAGTTAGATATTGTTGTTAACCAGCTTAGCTTAAGGGCCAAACAACAAGTTCTTCTACCGCTAGAGCCACCAATGGTTTGCCTTCCATGGTTCACCACCAACCCCAGCTAATATTTGAAAGCACGGTAAAAGAGTTAGTTGAAGAAGTTAAAGTGCTAACGCAAACACAAGCTTGGTGCGCACAACAATAGGTCGAGATCACAACACTACTCTGTCAGATAGGCAAGAGTGTCAAGTCGCTAGCTCAGCTCCCCCCTTCAACCCTCAGATGAGGTCGAAGGTTTGCTGAGTTCATGAAGATAATGACAACTCATGACTAGAAGGCTCACATCGAGCCGAAAGCTCAAGCAGGTCTAACCGAGAACATTCCTCAAGTTACTGCACACGCAACTAGGAAAGAAAAAGAAGCTAGCGATCATTAAGCTTGCATCCTAAAGTGCAAGACCTAGTAATAAGGGAGGTGCTCTAAAGGTTAAAAGTGACTAGAGGAACAACCCCAGTTTCAAAATGATCAAGCCCACCATGATGAGAGCTCGTTGTTCTCTGTGGAAATTGAAACCTGTGCTCTTCTGCTTAAGCTCAAGATTCTCACGATCCTACCATATAATAAAGACAACGATCTGTGCGACCACCTAGGTGCTTTTAATGTTTAGATGGATCTCTAGACAACCAATCCTATGGTCAAGTGTAGGGTTTTCCCAGCTATATTGGGAAACCTTTCCGGGGGATAGTTCAGGAACTTCCTAACTCATAACATCAGTAGCTGGGAAGAATGCCAGAAGAAGTTTATCAATTAGTATAGATAATTGAAAAGGTAGCTCATGCCACCTTGCCACCTCACGATGATTTTCCAATGGAAGGATGAGTCACTAAAGGACTATATCGCTCAGTTTAGGTGTGAGGTCAACAATATGGATAATCCATCGAACGAGTGCATTCTGACAGCCGTCTTTATAGGATTGTGCAAAGACGGAAAGCTCTACAAGAATATTTACAAGTCCCCAGTGAAGGGCCTTGGGGATTTGTACGAACGAGCTATGAAATAAGTCAGGTGGGATGAAACTTTTAGTTCAAAGAAGCCCGAGGTGAGCAACCTTGATTAGAAGAAGAAAATAAGCAGTTATGGAAATGTAAGGGATAACTCCAGTCTCTAGATCGCTAAGGAGATCAAGGATGAGCGACCTTAGGATCTAGGTTGCCATGACAATTATAGCATCCTATCTGATTCTCAAGATAGGATATTCTTCACAGAATGGGAGAGAGAAGACTTTAGGAGGCCAGGCCCTTCTAGGATTCCTTATCAGCGAAGGAACAAGGACGATTTTTGTGCCTACCATAACGAGACTGGGCATGGTACTTCGAATTGCTGGGCACTTAGGGACGCTATTGAGGACCTGATCAAGTAGGGTCATTTATGAGAGTATGTAGTGTAACCTACAAGGTAGCAATCTTATATTCCCCAGCGAGATCCCGGTCATGAGCAGAGAGCCTCAGTTAGGATTATACATTGATGTACTTTATTTCAAAGGCTAGTGCAAAACTTTCCTTTGCCTCTGCTGTAAGAAACATTGGTTTCCATTGACATTGCCCTTGAGTGACCTTTTGTTTAAACATATACAATCTATTTTGTTATCAAGTGTGCACAGCTTGCATGTCCCCAGCTTCCTAAGGCAACAAATAAACTCATTGGCCAATTGTGACCTCTAGTCTAGTTGAGGCATGGAAATACTCAAAATAAACTCATTGGCCAACTGTGACCTCTGGTCTAGTTGAGGCGTGGAGAAGCTTAAAATAAACTTATTAGCCAACTGCAACCAAATAAACTCATTGGCTAACTACGACCTCTAGTCCACTTAAGGCCTGGAGACACTTAAAATAAACTCAACTAATTATGACTTAATGCTTATAGCTCTCATGCGACCGAATGCTCGCAACTCTTATGTGATCTACTTTTACATTATTCATCACTAAAGCATTTTGGTTCTCAGATTTGTTAACAAATGCAACTGATTGGTTATCTAAGACATTTTGTTTTATTATAATTTGTAGGAATCTATGTTTTCATTTGTGATATGTAGAATATTCAGCACAATATGCAAGAATCATAAAGAATGGTTCTTTCATTAAAAAGCTTCAACAAGGTAAATTTACGAGATTTAAAGTACAAATCAGAGCAAGCCAAAGGTCGAAGAGAGTAAAATGAAGGCTCGCCACCAGGAGATGAACTCCTACCAATAGGGAGACCAAGGAGCACGTCGGATCCCTAACTTTCTTCTTCCAGTCATCCTCCTCAGCAGTAAGCTCCTCCTTAGCCTCACCCTTAGCACTGAGGACTCCAAAGAGGCACACCGGGATAACTGAGAAGGAAGAACCCCACGGCATCACTATGAGGAAATAATCCGAGATCTATGTAAGATCTTCCCTCATTCTTGGAGAAGGAGAATTGCTCAAAAAGGCTTTCTATATAGCAGACCATGCACATCTCTCTAAAAAAGTAGATCATAAAAAATATGGGAGGCTTATTTGAGGCACCCATTGTATCACTCGATGAAGAAGGAAAGAAAACTTCATCTGTCTTAAATAAGACCAGCCTGGTCTCACCCAGGAGTCTAATAGAACTCCCAAATACTTTCATTGAATGCCTTAGAAGAAAACAAGGCAAACTCATCCATAATAGTGAGACACATATAGCATGAGGTATGGCCTAGATCAGATGAAACGACAAGCTAATCGAAGACTTTGACTGCACAGTAATCCATAAAGAAGGTCCTTTGCCAGTGAAACTATTTAACTCCCAGCCTGTAAAATGAGTAGAGAGTTGGGGGCTTATGTTATATGTGTTCTCTAATTCTACGAAATGGGCTGGCAAAGGCCCAGCAACAAAGTAAGTCTGAATGAAAAAAAAGCCAAGCTCGCTAGACTACTATCTATGTAGATATAGAACAAGACAGAAGTCCCAGTTCACTAAGGGAAAAGACTCAGCTTACATAGCTAATAGCTCACTATACGCATGCTCACATTGCCAAAGGTGAGCTCACGTGGATCGCCCTCGCTGACCGAAGGCCAGCAGCAATCGAGAGTCCCATCTCATGAACATTGCACCTCACTCAGCAAAGAGCTCATTGAGGAAAGCCCTGAAGTAGCGACCCTCTCAAATTTAGTGCATGGGACCAGCTTGTAAGAAGCAGCACCACAGGCCCACCTATGGAAAGCATTCTACTAAAGTTAACTGGCAGCCTATAGAAGCCAATTTGTAGGAGCTACACTTGTCATTTACATTTATTATTTGACATAATAGAAATACAAACTGTGTAATTACACTTGTAACCTCCTCCCTTCTATAAATAAGGGGAAGGAGCTTTCTATAAGTAGATCTGAAGCAAAAATACTATATTAAAACTCTGCTAAAATTTCTCTTTAAGCAATACAATAATACTATGGATGTAGGGACTAGTGCCGCCCAGTTTTGGCTGAACCACGTTAAAAACCCCACTGTGTTCATCTTGTTCTTCATTTGTTTTCTGCTATTTGTTGTATTTGTTAACATTCATGCAACCAAATTGTAATTTGGGTACACAAGAACCCCTTAGGTTAGCTAGATTTGGCAGAACCAAAATCCACCATCAACAATACCTTCCATTGTTATTAGCTGTCATAGCTGAATATTGATTGGTGCTTGATTTTGGAATGGACAAAGCTACATATAAATTTGTTAGAGCCATTTATAGCATTTTGGTGAGCCCTACTTGATATTTTAAGCCCTACTTGATATTTTAAGTTGTAAAGATTCTACATTGCAATATTATCTGCAATCTGTCTCCACTCTTCAAAAGGTGTTCTTAAGACTTTATCATCATGAAAGCAAGATTTATATCATTCTCTAGACTTTTGAATGCTTGCTCAAAAGTTGTTAATAACTTCTTTTAGTTTATATTTCTATCCACATGTTTACTGATATGCTTTTTGCTTTGTTGGCTTTATATGTAGCATAAGCATAGAAATTCAAAACAAATAGTTCAAATTTTATTTTATTTACAATTGTATAGTTGTTCATTATTAGTAACATAAAAGCAAATATATCTTGATGGTTGAGACTATATTAATTAGTTTAGGATTTATGATTTACCATTCAATATTATAATGGCACCTAAAAAGACCTCATTGCCTATTATTGAACAAGGTGCTTGGGCATTAGGAAATTTGGTTGGTGAAGGTGCAGAGTTAAGAAATGTTCTACAAACCTTTGCATAATATCATTACAATACATCATGTACACTTCCAATTTAAACAAAGAATTATATGTGATACATTTTAGTTTTTCTTTCTGATTCAACTAGTGCCTAATGTTTTAAACTAGATGCTAAAGGCATGCTATTGATCTTTTTATTTTGTTTTTTAAATGTAAAGACTTATGTAAGTGCTATAAGTATGATCATTTTATTCCATGGCTCATCATCAATCCTTTTGTAAATATGATCAAGTTTGATTCTTTTCATCCCCATAATATCTTCCTTTCATATGAAAATTTGTGCTCTTTTCAAACTAAGTTAATTGTTTGTGTACACTTTATTAATGTTGTTTTCCTCTTTAGTGAATAGCATAAAATTGCTTGGTGATCATTCTTGTGGACAGCAATATTTTGATCATTCTTCTCCACTTTGTAGGCCTTTAGTCCATACCTGCTCTATCTAAAGTTTTTGTATAGAATTTTATCAGGTAATTTTATTTCCAATATCTTCTAAAACTTTCCCTTTGTTACTTTGAAATTTTGCTGCATCATTCTCTTTCTGAATTTCTTGTGAAATTTATTGTTTCTAAAATTTCCTTTTGCCATTTGAAATTCATGCTTTCTGTATTTGGGCTCATTGCCATGTGATTCAGCATTTTGGTTAGTTTGAGATTTTTTTTACCATTAGGAATACATTCTTCTTGCATTTGGGTTCATGGAATTGGGGTTCTACTGTGTATGAGTTTGAGTTAGGTAAATTTTCTTTTTGAATTAGGAATACATTTGTTGAGTTTTAAAATGAAATTGTTACTCAAATTACGCAAGTATACGCAGTCAATTGTGTAATATAGAGTGAGCGAGTATCGTCT
>JANHAO010030699.1:0-10089 GCA_026873985.1 Saraca asoca
ATATGTATTACACTATTTTGGGATAACATAATGAAATGATATTATTTTGGAATTTTAAATATTTATTTTAATTTTTTTCCTTTTGGTAAGAAAATATTTATTTTAATTATTACACTATTTATTTTAATTTTTAATAAAATATTTTATCTTTAAATAAAAAATTATAAGAGTTCAAATTAACTAAAAAACCTAAAATTATAATTACTTAAAAATATATTTTTATTGAAAAAATAGAATTTATATAAAATATCATATAAGTATATCCTTTTATGTCATTTTCATTTATCGGTTAGCTTAACAGCTAATTTTACTAAACACTTCTAATTTAATAAGCTAACTTAACAGCTTTTAGCTAACTTTTAAACTTTCAGCTATTTTTACCAAACAGATCCTAACGCCATCTTTGGAAGCGTGGATGGGATGCTCTCGATGGCATGGGCAGGTCTGATATTCTAATTAAAATCAGTTAAAATATGAACTTTTTGAATTTTTATTGATTTTAATTTGTTTTGACAAATTTAATTGATTTTAGAGATTAAAAGCTCATCCTCGCATAAAAACTCTTATCAACAACATAAAATACATCGAAATCAATTGATATAATATTAAAAATAGGAATGATAATTAAACTACTAAATATGAATTGGCGATAAAAGATTCAAATATAATAATAAAAATCTTAATTTCAAACCTTCTTATAATTAATATACTAAAAAGAAGAAAAATTAAAGGAAATATCTTGCATATAAATTTACTCAAAATATTTGAAATTGCTATAAAGGTGGGAGGAAAACCAAAGAAAATGGATTCTTGTAAATAAAATATACCTCGTAGTAAAATTGTAAAAAATAATTTATAATTATATCAAATCTTTTCTCACAAAGAACATTGAAATCATTATAAAATGTAGATATTGCTCGGATCATAAATCTTGAAACTTGTTATTATGAAAATCTCTCTGATAAAAGAAATTTTAACTATGAAAATCTTTGAGAGGATGTAGTATAGCTCAAAGGGATGGGGTCTATATTGATGGAATCGAGGCTTACTTCTCCTCTCCAATTTCTATTCTAATCTATTGACCTGATTATAATCTTAAGATCACTCTTCTACTAATGTCCAAATCTAATCCTTTGAACCAATCACATGATATCATGATATAAATAAACTCTTATGTGACTCTCAATAGTCGTATATTGTCTCATCTTTCTAAAACCCTCCATAACTTTAGGGAATATCTATATGTTTGATGCACCTAATCATTTAATCTCGTCGAAGGCTATAGACTTCTATTTCACATCTTCCATTTCTCTCAACTAAAGATTTTATAAATTTAATCATAATTGTTTAAAGAACTATACACTATCTCATATGAAAAAAATCAATCTAAAAATCAAGTTGCATCTAAATCCACAGCTAAGTCATAACTAATCGAAGCATAATCATTCGTGACGTAATATAAAAACATAATTCAAATCAAGACATGATTTGGCATCAATCTTTAAGTAATCAAATTTTAAAAATCTAATTCTAGAAAAGATTCAACACATAGGAATGAATCACAAATATTTATATGTAACTTTCTAAATCAAAAACCAAAAATTTCTTTAGTTTTACCATGTCAAATTATTAATTGCACTCGTAATTTACTAAACCAAAATCATTATTTTAATTATTTTTAAGAAAAAAAATATACTGATCTCTACTAAGGTAAATAAAAAAAATATGTGGACCTTCCTCAAGTTTCAAAATCTATGTGTTACCTTATTTAACAATGTTCCATCTAGCATATTCCCCTTGATGATAAAATTTTATCAAATTTTTTAACATAATTAGAAACCTAATGACTAAATTATCTCCAAAGTTAACTTCCACTAGACATATTTTCTCATTTTCCCCTTTTTCTATTAGGCGAGCTCTTGGACACTCTCATTTGCTAACTTTAACTAAAGTAAGTTGATATCCAAGCCATTGAAGCTGAATTTGGATATTCATCAAGTGAAGGTAAGAATCCCAAACTAACCCTAACTGATGGTTGATGGAAAATGCTAATTTTTCTATTGATATATTTCTAAAAATTTGGGATTCAACGGTTACCTCTTATAGCTTTTTGGATCCTAGAGGAAGCTTTATCACCTTAACTTAGATCACGATCAACATACATATGAACTCACCTATGTTCTTTATTTCCATATTTACTTCAAATTTACAATTACAAACAAAGTCCTCTACCAATAGTTGTAGAGTGGCTACTAGAGTTCTTCGTAGTAGAAATTACACATCACAAATCCCATATTAGATGGTGCCTTTAAGAGTAAAACAATAAGGAGATGAGGTAAATAACTAATGTTTTCCATTATGGTAAAGGGAGCACAAATTTTCTCTCATTTTTCTTAATATTTTGCTATACTTAAAAGCAATTAAGAGATCTCTTTTGAATTAATTCGAATTTCTTGATTTCAAGAATAATTATCTATCACTATAAGAAATGACTTTTAGTGACAAACTTAGTGACTAGTGATATGCTTGTCACTGAAAATAATGTTTTAGTGATGATATTTCATTGTTGTCACTGAACCATTAATGTAAGTGACAAGATGAATTTATGGTCACAAAAATAATAATTTTTAATGACAAATTTTATTTCTTGTCATTATAGTTGTTATTAAAAATTAATTTTTGTAACCAAAAATTTTAAGTTATAGAGGAAATAGTATGTTTTTAATGACAATAATTACAATTATTGAAAAAGTTTTTAGTAACAATAAATACATTGACATAGAAAAAAGTTGTAGTAACAATTTTAGTTGTCAATATTTTTAGTGATGCCATAAATATGTTGATGCCAAGAAAGCTTTAGTGATGATATTGATTGTTACAAATATTATGCTTTTGTGACGACATAAATGTGTCACTAAAATAAGCATTGGCAATGATATTAGTCATTACAAATATTATATTTTTAGTGATGACATAAATATGTCAAACTCTTCCTTGTTTAATCAATCAACTGCCTTCAACTCATCTAATGATCTCTTCAGTCCTTTACTCGTAGCCTCCAATTCTTTCAATGTAGTATCCAAGATTGCTCTTTTGTGATCAATTTTCTCATTCACTTCTTTGCTCAACCCTCCGATCTCATTCTCAATCTTCTTATCCATGACATTAACTTGAACTTGAATCATATTCATTGTAGTTTTTAGCAAAGTTTTCACATCAGCAATCTAATCCTTAAATTTTGACCACACATAATGAGTTCCCATTACACTATCATAGATTTCCAAGCCAACCTCTAAATTAACTAGCTAGTTGTAAGAGCATAACCAAAAGCATAGAATTCTTGAAAAATATACTCAACACTATCTCCCACCTTAGCTTCTCAGGTTTTGAGAGTACCTTCCATGTTCGGCATGACAAAATTGTAGAATTCCTAATGGTTTTCTTGACTTGCATCAAATCCTTAGGAGACCTTTCAAAAATAGCCTCACCACTAATAGAATGATGGCTCAAATCCCTGCCATTTGCTATGTACATGACTTTCTCTTCTCCTTTACCACCGCCCCTAGCAATAGCTTTAGCCTAAGAAACAGTGACTTCATTGGCTAACAATTCAATGTTAGTCATCTTCTTCTTCGTGGCTACCATTGGTCTTAGTCACATCACTTAATTCGCTACCATAACTAATGTGGTTGAAGTCGACATTGGAATCACTTATCATGGCTTTAATGTGAAATTGCTTACAGAATGTATAACCCTAATTTACTATTAAAGAAGAAGGATGAAACTATGGTTCAATTTTAAAAAAACTGGGATCCAAAAAAGGAATTAAAGATTCAAAGATTTGGAGGGAGCTTTGTTCTTTTTTGTTGAAAATTTTTAAGAATGAAATTACTAACACAATCTTTGGGAGCATGGATGAGACTCTCTTAATGCATGGGTAGGGCTTGATTTTAATTGATTCTAATGAAAATTAATTAAAATCAAGACTTCTTGAATTGTCATTGATTCTAATTTCTTTTGGCAAATTTAATTGACTTTATAGAGATATAAAGCTCATCATCCTCATGTAATAACTCCTAACAACAACATAAAATAGACTAAAATCAATTAATATAATATTAGCAATAGGAATGATAATTAAGCTACTAAATACAGCCTAGTGATGAATGATTTGAATAGTATGATAGAAATTTTAGTTTCAAATCTCCTTGTTATTAATATACTTAAAAGAACAAAAATTAAAGGAAATATCTTGAATATAAAACTTAATCAAAAAATTTGAAAATACTATGAAGGTGGGAGGAAAACCAAAGAAAATTGATTCTTATAAATAAAATATACCTCATAGTAAAATTGAAAAAAAAAATAGTTTATAATTATATCAAATCTTTTCTCACAAAGAACATTGAAATCATTATAAAAAGTAGATATCGCTTGAATCATAAATCTTGAAACTCATTAACATGGAAATCTTTTCAATAAAAGAAATTTTAACTATAAAAATCTCTAGGAAAATGCAACATAGCCTTAGGTGATGGGGTCTATATTGATTGGAATCGAAGGTCACTTCCTTTCTCCAAATCCTAGTCTAATCCAATATCTGATCATAATTTTAAGGTTTCTCTCTCTCTTACTTAGGGTCCAAATCTAATCCTTTAACCCAATCACATTATATCATAACATAAATAAACTCCTATTTGACTCTCAACAATTATATATCATTTCATCCTTTCGAAACCTTTCATAACTTTGGAAAATATTCATATCTTAGATGCATTTAATCCTCTAATCTTGGAGGTTATAGGCTTTTATTTCACATCTTTCATTTTTCTAAACTAAAGATTTTATAACTTTAGTCATAATTGTTCAAAGAACTATACACCATCTCATAACAATTCAAATCAATCCAAAATCATGTTGCATCTAAATTGGATACTAGCTCATAATTGATCAAAGCATACTCATTCATAACGTAATATGAAAATATAATTCAAATCGAATCATGATTTTGCATGAATCTTTAAGTAATCAAATTCCAAAGAAAACTCTAATTCTAGAAAAGATTCAAAATATAGGAATGAATCACAAACATTTATACGTAACTTTCTAAATGACAAAATTTATAAAAAAAAAAAAAAATAAGTTACTAGTCATTACAAAGCGATCAAGCTTGAAACATTAAGTTTCAAATTTGGATTCATATAGACTACATAGGGGGTGTAAAAACCCTTTATGCTTGGCTCTGTGAGTCTTATCTTAGCACACAACTAAAGTAATATATTTTTACTATAAATCCTCACTTACCACCTAGACATCAAAGAGATCACCTACCCATGGTACGTAGCAATCATTTAAGTCTCATCCTACTCACTACTTCAGGGTTAGGGTGATTTCTTGTGTGAAAGGAAAACTCCAAGCCTGGTGATAATAAATATATGTACCTAGTTAATGCTTACTATAAGAGCACCTAATTAACCCTTACTATAAATCAACAATGATAGGAAAATAACTTTATTTTACTAAAAATAAACCTAAACCCCTAACATGCTTGCTAAAAGCAACTCTTAAAAATGACATTAGGGTTTCAATATTTTCTAGTTAAATTTAATATTTCAAGGTATTTTCTCCAATTAATTATGGCTTATTCTAGGTTGGAAAGTGAAATTTTCTTCAAAGATTTCAAATTTATTTTGAAAATGGCATTAAGGTTTGAAAACTTTTTTTTTTATTTCAAATGTTTCTATTTTTATTTTAAAAATTATTGAAATGTTGTTAGGTCCTTTTCCCTAATTTTCTTTGTTTTAAATTATTTTAAGCTAAGTTGATGATTCATTTTAAGGGAGATGTCCTTCTCTTAGATCACATTTTACATAAGGTATAGATGGAAGTAATACATAATTGATGGAGTGGAGCCTAATAAATAGTCCTATGTGCAGCTCATTGCTAACTTATATGAGAACGTTCTTACTTATATTCCCACTACTATGTATGTGAGCTTCACTATAAGATGTCTTCCCCTATTCCTTATGATGTTTAGGAAATATGGGATGATTTTGGCTTGAAGCATATTTTTCAAATATGTACTAAGAGTAGGTTTATATTTTTGGATATTGGTAAGCTAGAAATAGTTGAATTTGAACATTTAACTTCCTCACAATTTGAACATGACCTTCTTTTGCATACACAAATCCAACTTGAAATGCAATTTGAACCTCCACCTGAGATGCAATTTGAATTTACCCCTGAGATGCAATCTAAACCTCAACTATAACTCAAAATTGAACAACAACCTCAACAGTAAAATGTAGCCCTCAATGAATCAAATGTTGAATTGTACAATGACCCTACTTTTGCTTGTTCCCAGTTTGAGCACTATTGTCTATACAGTGATGATAACGATGGTGATTATTGTGAGTGAGGATAAGGGTAGTGACATAAGTAAGGAAGGTGATGCTAAATATGTCAATGAACATAGTGACTCTAATCTAGGGCTAGATTTTAGTAATCAATGTGGTGGATATGGAAGTGATAATAAATTAAAAAAGGAAGAGATACTCATTAACAAGAACATAAAGTGTAGGAGGTTCAAATATGGACTGAAAGGTACTTTGCAATTGGAGTAGAATCAAATATTTGTTGATCTTAAGGAGTTTAGGGCAATTTAAGGGATTACTTTATCTAAGAAAATTTTGATGTTATTAGGAAAAAAATGAAAAACAAAGGGTGACTACAATATATGTTGCCAATGATTGTCTATTGAGGATCCATGCTTTTCCCTTATTGAATGGCATAACTTACATGATCAAATCACTCAATTTTTAGCACACTTGCATTAGGGAGTCTAAAAAGATTAAATGCTTCTTATGTTAGGAAAAAAATCTGAGCATATCAAATATGCTGATCATTAGCATCAGATAAGTGTAGCAAAAATTTAAATTTTTTTCCAAATCTGAATCATATTGTTTTGCATATCAATTCAAACATAAGGTAAATTTAAAATAGCAGTTTAAATTATACCTTCATAGAGTTATTCTTGGAATCATCGGTATCCAATGTTGAGTTTGATTTCTAGTAATTTCATGAATAAGCCCCATGATTAACTTCTTCGGATTGTGTTTAGACAACTTCTTCAAATTTGATCTCCAATACCAATGATAATCCACATGAACCAAGTTAATTCAAAGCTTCTACGAAGTTCATGTAACTTGTAGAATGGGAAATTCAATCACTCAACTTAAGAGTTGCTAGCTTTCCAAGGAATCAATATGCATTAGGGCAGGGTTAAGTGTTTGAATGCAAATAGGAGATGAGTGAGATCAGAGAGAGAGAGAAAGTTGGCACATAACATATGTGCTAGGGCTGAAACTCTTATGTTAATTCAACTTGGCCTATTTCTTATTTAAATAAAGGAGTTTGGAGCATAAGTAAGAGTAAGGAGGCTTAATGAGAGACACACAAGCTAGGTTTAACCCTTGTTTGTGCCATCTACTCAAGGTGGATGGGCTACATGACTAGTGTAACCCTAAAGAGTCCACACTTTATAGCCTAAAGCCCAAATACTTTCTTAGGAGTTCATACTCATAAACTCTCATTTTGTAATCATCCTCTAATTATTTTAATTAACTTAGAACAATTTTGAAGTAGGGAATAATTCCTTTATTTTAGATTTCCTCCATTGTTGATATAAATGTTCTCTAATATTTAAATGTTAAATATGGAAATTTACTATTATTTAATAATCTTTATTAGAATTATTAAATCTTTGATTAATTAACACTTCTAATTGCATTAGAACACTTAATTTATCATTTCAAATTTCTAAGATGTTCATTGAATTTAACTTTTGACTTCATAACATTTTGCATTGTAACTTTCCTTTGACTTCAGATCAAAGTGAATCTATTGTGTATGACCCATTAGGCTTTCATGCATGTTGGCAATGAATTTGTTTACAAACTTCTATAAGCTTAATTAGATTAAAAGTCCTTTTAATTCAAATACAGTTTCTCTAAATTATTCAAACAAATTCATAAATCATGGTTGGTTTCTAGCAAAACATCATAACCACCCAAATGCCAAGAATAGATTTATTTGGAAATCAGACCTTTTATGACAAGGTGTTAGTGTATAATTCAACCCCTTCATCCCTTGATATTCAAATTGGACTTAGGATATAATTCAAGTATTAACCCTATAAATGCCCAAAATTATTTTGATCATAGCACAATTGTTAAAACATCTTTAGAATATTTTTCCTTTGTTACCAAGAAGGATGAATTCTCTTTTAATCAGTCATTACCTTCATGTATTTCATGGTGTACCTAAAATTATTTGTATATATTCTAATAGGTCCCGAATTAAAAATATATTACGAAACTTGGATCTTGTCCTTATTCCTTTAAGGGAATTTATATACTCCTTTAGTTTCTTGTAAACTCTTTGAATTTGACAAGATTGTAATTGAATTGTTTTATATTAAAAAGAGTTGTAGAAAATTAATTAGTAGAAGTGCAGAATATAGAATTTAACAATTGTGTAGAAAGAATGTAAATTTAGAAGCAGGAAAAATAAAGATTTAATACACAAGGCTTTTAAAGTGGTTCAACTTGAATGGAAACCACAATTCAAGTCTATTTTATTAGATAATCTTTAACCAGATTACCTCTTTATTAACAAAACATCAGGATTAAAAAAAGGCTCCTAAAATGCCAGTTCAAAACAAAAAAATAAGAATTACAACAAAGATCTTGCTAACCTAGAAGAATTTAACTTGGCTCTTCTAAACCTAAAACAAATAATAAGAATTTAAACAAACTTTTGCTAACCTATACAAGATTTCTATCAATCTAAAAGCCTTAAAAGAAAATATAAGAAAAGGTGAAGGTAAAGTAAGAAATATAATTCTAGAAAGTTTGAAAGAAAAATTCTTAAACCGCTAATGTGAATTTAGCAGAATGCTAATTCAAAAATTCTTGATTTGATTTGGAAATCTTGTGAGGTAGAGAGAAATCTTGATTCAACACTTTAGCTCTGTGATTTTCAAATTTGAAGATGATAGAAGAATGTGAAAATCTATTAAAAACTAAAGGTGGTTGAGCTTTTATAACTGTTGTAACCATTTATAACAGAATAATAGATTTTCAGTTTGTGAATCGATTCTTGAATTAATTCAGAGTGAAATCCCAACCTTCAATTTTAAAATTTTTTCAAAACTTTTCTTCATGAATCGATTTATGAATCGATTCATATAGATTTTAGAACACGAATGGATTTGTAATGTGTAAAATAGTTTTTATAAAATTTGTACTTAAAAAATCATTTAAAAGCTTTTCTTTAAATGGTTTGTTTCTATCTACCTATTGACATTGGAATCTGGTTCCGATCCAAACTCCAGCTAATGGGGGATTCTTTTAGGATCTCAAGCTGTAACCTGATCCAAAAGTAGCAGATGAGTAAAACAATTAAGAGAGGTGGGAAGAGCAGCAGGAGGACAGAAAGATTTTTAACATGGTTCAGCTAAATTTAGGTGGCACTGGACCCTACCTCCACGGTAATATATTGATCAAAAAATAATTTTATAGAGTTTCGGTATTCAGCCGTTCTCTCTCCCTCTACAGTTCAACTTCTTCCTATATTTATAGAGGAGAGGAGGTTACAATTGTAATTTTATATGCAGTAAATCTTTTACATCAAGCATTTAATATACAGGATAGGATAGACAGATTAAATCCTATAATTTGGCTACTACAGATTGCCTCCTGTAGGTGGGCCCCATGTGTCTGCTAGGAAATGCATGTATCAGCCTTCCGCTTAACGAGCTCTCGGGTCGCTGATCGCATCTTGCTAGCCAGATTCCTCGATCTGGGGAAGCATTAATCCTTCACAATAATGGGGTCGAGCTCACTCTATCTGGGACAAGTGATAACACAATATTTGAAACATCTATTTGCCCTCATTCTTAGCAATTTAAGAGCTAAAATGATATGTTTCCAGCTGTGTTAGGATGTTTTTATAGTGTGAAGTCAATTGGCATCATTTGCATAATTTCTGCATAATTAGCCATAATTGAGCAATTTCTGTATTCTGTGC
>JANHAO010030700.1:0-10092 GCA_026873985.1 Saraca asoca
TTGTGATACATGGAAGGAATCAAGTTGTTAGATAACTTGTGACCGCCATGATCCAATCATTTCAATTCAATTAAAGGTGATGACTCGATAATTTCAATGTATGGTGTGCAATTATGGTTTATTGTTGATTCTTCAAGTCATCACATGGACAAAGTGGGAGATTGTTAGATTATTTTAATAATCTGTAGTGGCCCATGTAACTGATAGGCTGGCTTTAAATGAAAGATGGCCTAATATGATGGTGGTTAGGTCTGAAAATAATTAAAGTCAGAGGGAGATTATTTTAAAATTTAAAATAACACTTTTTCTCCTCTCCTTTCATTATAAATAGTTGTCTCCAGTCAGAGACAACATAGGAGACCAAAAAAACACAGAAAGAAGAGAAACAGATCTTATCTTCACCATCAAAGATACAAGAAAAGAGGAAGGAAAAGAGGGGAAAATTCATACGAAGAGATTGATCAAGAAATCATGGATTCAAGTATGATCTAATCCTTCATCAATCATGAATGTAAGAATTATAATATCTAAGATTCGATTATACTTTGATGTAGTTTTGTGCATGGTTTAGAATTTAAAAAAACTACGAATTATGGTAATTTAAGTTTACAACAAAAGTAATTTATCTGCATAGGATAAAACATTATTTTAAACAATACTTTTAGTTTTTCTCTTATTTTTAAAATTTTTTTAAATATTATTTTTAATAATATTTATCAAATCATTTTATTTTTTTAAATGAAAAATAAGAAAATGTTGTTGATAACAATGTTTTCTATTTTTTATTTTTTATTTTTTTAAAATAAAATTTATTTTTTTTAAAATTAAAAAAATAATTTTTTTTAAATAAAAAAATAAAATTTAATTTTTAAAATTTAAAATTTTTTATTTTTTAAGAAAAATAAGAAATAAAAAATTTTAAATTATAAAAAAATTAAATTTTTTAAAAAAGAAAAAATAAAAATAAAAAATAAAAGTTAGAGAACATTGTTGAGTTCATATCATTATTCATCGAAAATAATCTCAAGTAATAGAATATTTGAAGTCTTCAATAAACTTAATATAAAATAATTAAATAATATGTTATAATTTATTATATATTAATTAAAATATGAATGAAATAAATTTTATTATGAATAAAAAATTTAAATATTAAATTTTAAAAAATTAAATTTTTTATTTTTTAAAATATAAAAAATAAAAAAACTGGCGGAACACCAACGTTTCCCAACTTTTTTTAATTTTTTTAATTTTTAATTTTTCTCTTTTAAATATAAAAAAGAGGAAAAGAATAAAAAAATAAAATAAAATTCTGAAAAAATTTAAAAAGATAAAAATGAAGAAAAAGATAAAGTTAGTATAACCTAATTACACAATATGTTACAATTAATTAGATATTGATTAAAATTTTAATAAAAAATGACATTATATCATTAATAAAAAATTTAAATGTTAATTTTTAAAATAAAAAATTTAATTATAAATTTATAAATATTAATATGTCATAATTAATTATAAATTTATTTTTATTCTTATTTTAAATTTTTTTATTTTTATTTTTTCTAAAAATAAAAAATTTATTTTTTAAAAATTAAAATATTAATATGCCATAATTAATTATAATTTTTTTTTATTTTTTTCATTTTTTATTTCTCCTTTTTTAAATAAAAAATTTATAGTGATTTTATTTAGAATTTTAAATGTTTTATTACATAGGATTATTGTTGATGAATAATCATCTAAAATTAATAACGTTTTCCAGCTTTTTATTTTATTTTTTATTTTTTTCTTTTTGAGGTTTTTATTTTAAAAAATATAAAAAAATTAAATTTTTATTTGTTAAAAAAATAAGAAATATAAAAAAAACTTTGTTCTCAACAATATTTCTTTATTTTTCATTTGAAAATAATAAAAAGATTTGATAAATATTGTTAAAAATAAAATTTACAGAAAAAAATTAAAAAAATAAAAGAAAAAGTTGAAGATGTTGTTCAGAAAGAACATTATATCTTATCCAGATAATTACTTTTGCTTCAACCTCATTAAATTTTTGTTTTTACCCAGGGCGAAAAGCCCATTTTGAACTCCTTGCAGTTGGACAGAACATGCATGTATAATAATGCAAACATTGATAACTGTATTATGTTGTAACCGTATACAGATAAGATGATCATTGATATCATTTTCTTTGTTGTCCTTTCCGACTTTTGTTTGGCCATTATGACTGAATATAAATCTGTTTTAAATTTCATAATTTTTTAAAATATATTATTTTAATATTAAAATTTATATTTCAATTCTCTATTAAATCTATACCATTGACCCTACCATTGACCCCTAAAGAGAGAATCTAGATTCGCTGTAGTTAGGGGTGACTGTATGGCGTGTAATCGAATCCTGACCATTTGATTTGTAATCTGATGGTTCAGATCGTAATTCACAATTTAATTTAATTTTTTATTTTTAAAATATAAAATAATCTACGATCTGGATCGTTAGATCGCAAATCAAATGATTAGGATTCGACTGCAAGCCATGCAGCCACCCCCAACTGTAACGGATTCGAATCCCTAAAGAGATGGAGGGATTCAATCCACTCTGACTTGACACGAGTTCCAATGAAAACCCTTGGAAAGAGAAATCTCGTTGGAGGATGCCACTTTTTCATAGGGACCAACTTCGTACAATTCATTTGTCTGTTTGGTTTTGTACCTTGTCCCACTTGATTGGATTAAATAAAATTAATCATTTTGCTTACAATTATTTTAATATGTTAGTTTTATTATTATAACTTGTTATATGAGAAATCTGAATTGTTCTTAAATGGCTAATGAACGGCCCAAGCACGACAAAAATCTAGCTTGAAGAGCATTCAGAACACCATGTCCTCAGCTCGCGTCACGGAGCGATCTCTTCAGTTCGAGCTCGTTCCCCATAGAGCGAGCTCGGCCCTGTCATCCTGAAAATAGATGCCCTCCCAAACCAAAGGATCTGGCCAGTGGGGTGCGATTGGTGGCTTGTGAGCTAGCTGAATAAGAAGACTAGCACTTGTATTATCCAGTAGACATACGGGGCCCACTTGCAAGAGGCAATCTGTAGTAGCTGATTTATAGGATTTAGTCTGTCTGTCCTGTCTTGCATATTAAATACTTGATGCAATAGACTTACTGCATGTAAAATTACAATTACATCCTCCTCTCCTCTATAAATACCGGAAGGAGATGAATGTTAGGGGGGAGGAGAGGTTGAGATACTGAAACTCTATAAAAATAATCTCAGATCAATACATTACCATGGACGTATGGTCCAGTGCCGCCCAGATTTCACCAAACCACATTAAAACTCTTGTGTCTTCTGCTACTCTTCCCTTCTTCCTTGCTTTCTTTACTCATTTATTGTCCTAGAACCAGACTATAGTTTGAGATCCTAAAAGAATCCCCTGCTAGTTGGAGTTTGGATTAGAATTGGATTCCAACGTCAACATTTTGGTGTCATCTGTGGGGATCTCATTTGTTCTGGTCTGTTTCTTACTATAATGGCTAAGGAAAGAGCTACTAGAGCTTCAAATGCATAGTTTAACCCTTTAGAAGGTCATGTCTTGATGACAAATTCCTCCATCGCTCCCATCATCAGCGTAACTACTGGCTTTCCCCCAGCTGGTTCTGTTCAACCAAATGTCACTGCCAACGGCACTGATGGAATACAAGCCTGGCTCCAATGTCAAGAGAAGCTTGAAAACATGATGGGAGAGCTCACTAAAATGGTCACGATGTTGGTGTAAACACGAGCTCGGAATGTACAAGAACGAGTTAAGATCATTGCGCCCAAACCCACCTCTCGGTAGTGAGGGGCTGAACGTGTTGGTGAAGCCCTCAAAAGCACACTTCAAGTCACCATCCGCATGGCCAGAAAAGTGAAACAAGCCACCAAGTCTCTAGCCAATGGCTGGGGGGCTTGGATGTTTTGGTAGAAAACCTCCTTCAAATAGTGAAGCATTTGGAGGAGCACTCTTAAGCTCAAAGTGACCGAGGTCGCTTCGAGGAACAAACTCTCTTCTCCAGGGAAATTGAGGAGGAACCTCCCCCTTGTAAACTTAAGGTTCCAACCATTCCACTATATGATGGAGATAGCGACCCGCCTGACCATCTGGAGCTATTCAACATCCAGATGGACCTCCAAACTTCCAATTCCTTAGTCAGGTGTCACGCCTTTCCCGCTACATTATGGGACATTCCTCGGGCATGGTTCAGAAGTCCCCTGGCTCGCAACATTGGCAATTGGGAAAAGTGCCAAGAGAAGTTTGTGGACAAGTACAAGGCATTGAAGAAGCAGCTCGCACCCCCGTGCCATCTTGCTATGATCTTCCAAAAAAAGCACAAAACATTAAAAGATTATATTGCTCGCTTTAGGCGCGAGATTAGCATTGTGGAGAAGCCCTCAGATGAGGCCCTCCTAACTACTGTTTCAGCAGGACTTCAAAGAGATGGAAGCTATTTAAAAGTTTGTACAAATCCCTAGTTGCCAACCTTAGTGAATTTTACAAGTGGGCCATGAAGTCGATCAGATGGGAGGAGATTCTCAGTCTGCAGAAGTCTAAGGCAAGCAACTCAGTTTAAAATAAGAAAAGAAGTAACCATGGAGATGAGAATGATAGTCTCAATTTCCAGTTCGCTAAGAGGGGCAAAGATGAGCGATCTCCGTATCCAGGTTGCCATAACACCTATAGGATCCTGTCGGAGGCCCAAGACAAAATTTTTGCAATGGAAAGGGGCAAGAAAGACTTTGGAAAGCATTAACCTTTGAAGACTCCTAGTAAGTCTAGAAGCAATCGGGGGAAATTTTACACATACCATAATGAGTTTGGGCACGTCACCTCGGAATGCTAGGTGCTAAGGGACACTATTGAAGATCTCATCAAAAGAGGTCGCCTACAAGACTACGTAGTGCAATCGTCCAAGCAACAGCCTGAACAATCTCAGTAGGATCCTGAGCACGAGTAGTCTCCCACAATCAGGACTATTTATTAAATTTGTGTAATTATGAAATATGTATAAACATTTTGAATATCTTTACTAATTTTTAAATTGTTGAAATAGGTGAATCGCCTAAATAGCATTATCTTATTTGGGCATGAGATCGCCCCGGCCACAAGATCAGTCCATTCTCTTATTGGGGCATGATTCTTTCATTCAAGCATGAGATCGCTCATTCTTTTATTTGGGCATGAGGTCGCCTCGATCATAGCTCACATGCGATCAAATACTTGCAACTCTCATGCGAGTTATCTACTTATTTGGCCACCCAATCGGCTCGAGCATGAAATCACACATTCTTTTATTTAGAGACTAGATCACCCCAATCGCAGCTCTCATGTGATTCTTTGATTATGCACAGTTCACGTGCGAATTGTTTGTACAACACTCATGCATGGAATATTTCATTCATGTTCATTACCTTTAAGAAGATTTGGCCAACCTGTTGATTAGATATTTCATCGCGAATTACCAAAGCTTATGCTAATGGGAATGCGGGAATAAGAGCGGCATATAGAGAACACAAAAGAAGATCATATTTGCTAAGAAGCCTCAACAAGGTAAAATTACATTAGAAAGCTTTGAATACAAATTGGGAAAAACCAAAATACAAGGGGAAGGCTATAACTAACTTTCTTCTAGAAAAAAGACCACAGCACAAATGAAAAGCTCTCATCTGTCAAGGGGCTGGCCGCAGAGGGATGCACCCTAGCTGATTAGAGCTTGCAAGCCTACTCAAGTCCTTAAAATTTTTTTTCTAAAACATTCCCTAGCAACGAACTCTTCCTCAACTTGGCTTTCGCCAATGGAGAGGGGAATAGCATAACCGCTCCTTATTCTCCGGCCTCCAGCTCCTCATCTGATTCATGAAGGAAGCAAATCAGGAAGTGCCAAAAGCCAGGCCGGCCTGGTAAAAACCTCATGACAAAGCTGAGAGGACATAATTCGAGATCTATATGAGATCCCTTCACATTATTGGAGAAGCCAAATCTTTTGAGTTCCCTATACATCAGGCCATGCACAACCTGACAGAGAGCCAGAATGCTAGAGGTAATGGAGGTTTGTTTGGAATCTTCATGCTTTGTTTAGTGGAAAGGTAGAAGGGATCTCTTCTCCCTTAAATAGAACTGAGTCCGGCCTCACCGAAGGGTCCAAATTGATCCCCCCAACCACCATCATTTATTACCTCGGAAAGGATTAAGGCTGACTCACAAATGATCATCAAACACATGCCAAAGGAACCATAACCTAGTACAGATGAAACAATAGTCTCGATAAAGACTTTGATCGAGTGGCTGCCAAAGAGTGTCAACTCCTAGCCTATGAAGCAAGCTAAGAGTTGGGGGCCTTATGTTATATGAGAAATTCGGATCGTGTTTAAAGGGCTTGTGAACGGCCTGAGCGCGGCAAAAATCGAGCTTGAAGAGCACTCAGAATGCCATGTCTCTAGCTCGTGTTGCGGAGTGACCTCCTCGGCTTGAGCTCGTCCTCGATAGAGCGAGCTCAGCCTTATCATCCTAAAGATAGACGCCCTCCCAAGCCAAAGGATTTGGCCAGTGAGGCACAATCAACAACTTGGGAGCTCATTTAATATGAAGACTAGTACCTGTATTATCCAACAAACATGTAGGGCCTACTTGCAGAAAGCAATCTGCAGTAGCTGATTTATAGGATTTAGTCTATATGTCCTGTCTTGTATATTAAATACTTGATATAATAGATTTACTGCATGTAAAATTACAATTACATCATCATCTCCTCTATAAATACTAGAAGGAGATGAATGTTAGGGGGAGGAGAGGCTAAGATACTGAAACTCTGTAAAAATATTCTCAGAGCAATACATTTCCAGTGGATGTAGGGTCCGGTGCCGTTCGGATTTGGCCAAACCACATTAAAACTCTTGTGTCTTCTATTGCTCTTCCCTTCTTCCCTTCTTCCTTCCTGTCTTTACTCATTTATTATCTTAGGATCAGACTGTAGTTTAAGATTTCAAAAGAATCCCCTATTGGCTGGAGTTTGGACTAGAATTGGATTCCAACGTCAGCACAACTTAATATAATTTAATGGATAGGATCAATTAATAACTTGAATCTGTTTCAATCAAAATTTTGTTTAATCTAAATTATATTAATATGGGTTGATTAAGTAAATAAAAAAAACATAACTGACGTTATATTTACATTAAATGGAGTTTTTCAAAAAACATTATTTATGCAACTATTATTCATTCATTTTTATAAATATATGGATAAATTTATCTTATCGTATTAAATAGGTACTGGTAACCCATCTTGTGGGGTATTTTGTACATCTTATAACAATAACAGGGAATAATACTAATGAAAGAAGCAGTAATAAGCGTGAACACATTCAGGCGGAATATGAACATATAATTTAATAATTAAATGTTGACATTTTAGATTAGAATTTATGATAAAAGAACAATATATATAATTAAATTAGATAAAATAAGAGATCATTTAATTAACAAAAAATTATATAAAGTATAATTTTTTGAAAAATAATAGATGAGTTCATTGTTTGATTGACCCCATGATCAATTAAATAATTTTGAGCATTTTTTAAAATTTCTAAAAGAATCTACTTTTTGAAAAATTAAACTTTAATAAAAAATCACTTCCTATCTCAACCAAATGACTCCTAAATATGATTAACATTAATCCAGAGAAATCTTTTGACATAAATCTAAGGGTAGTATTAAAGAGAACTAGGTTGGGCATGGCATCCGTAATTACAACTTTTACTCTATTTGTTTCAATATTTTTGGACATCTATTAGGGTATTAGTTAAGGAATATTTATTACGCATTAAAAATTATATTCCTCCCATTCTTTTTATTGTTGCTTTGAATTTTTTTTTGCCATTTTAGAAAATAAAGAATGTATTTATTTAAAGTATTAGTTAAGGAGTATTTATTACACATTAACAATTTTCTTCCTTCCATTCTTTTTATTGTTGCTTTGAAGATTTAATTTTTCCATTTTATCTGTCATTTTAGAAAATTAAGAATGTATTTATTATTTTTTCTAATTTTACCCTGATTATTTTATTAAATGTTCAACTACTTCATATAACAATTGACTTTTAATAAAGGATATATTAATAAAATACAACTCTTTTCTCCTAACATTAAGATTATTTATTAGTCTCCTTAATCCTTGTAAATTCATCTTAAACCATATATAAAAAAAGGAATAGAGAAAATCTTTTCAAAGCAAAATATATCGCATTTATTATGTTTTAAATTAGAACATAAATGTGTTTTCTTTATCAATTTATAGGATAAAAGCACTCTCTACAGAATTAATTAGTGTTTAAAGTCCTAAGATTTAATGATTGAAATTTAAAGTTTAGTGAATATAATTTTAAGATTCAGTGATAGTGCTTTAGGGGTTAAGAATTTATGATTTAATATTTAGTCTTTTAGAATTTAGTATTTGGTGGTAACGGTTGTGTGGATAGCAATTAGAATTTATTTTTTATTTAAACACGGCAGCTCCTTTTCATTAATCTAATCCAACTTAGGGCTTTACAGCATTTCCCGAAGAAACTTGTAGCCATTTCCTCTGTCATGCTTTCCATACTTTGTGCATATATTTCATTACCCCACATGTATTGATTTCACCCCCTAAAAGTTAATACAATTTGTGTTTTTTTTTCCCATCAACTAATTCTGCTAGTTCTTTAATTTACATTCTTCCTTGTGTAAGAAAAGAGAAATACTTGTATATTCTAATCATAACACATGTCATTATTCTTATTCAATATAAATAAGTCAATAATTAATTTTGTTATCCATATGTCAGTTTTGTGAAACTCTCTTATATTAAAAATTGTGCTTTTCAAATTTCAAAGCATATTTCCTCTATGGGAATCTTTACTTGGAGGATATACAAATTTTTATTAGGTTTTGTTAGTTATTGCATTGGGTAAGAAACATTTAATGGTGTACACCCAAAACAAAATTTTTTTAAAATCAATGTGCTTTTATTAAATTCATTCTCAATTAAATTCATTCTCATTTTATTATAAAATTTTGAGAATGAATTAAATAAAAATACATAATTTTTTTTAACAAGGATAAATTTTTTAAAAAATTTATATTTTCAACACCATGAAATAATCTTTAATAGAACACTGATTAATTATCTTTTTTATTGCACATTAATATATTCTCTCATTTATTTAATATTATATTTTTTTTTTGTGAGTTTAGTGAATTAATTATCTCTACTATTGTTGAAAAAGGAAAGATGAGAAAATGTTGTAAATTGTAGTTAGCACGTTTAGACTACTATAAAATAGCTATTTGCAATTAAGGATTACAAAGTTACAATTAATAACCATGTTATTAAATTAATCATGTGACATTATATACATCATGCGTCATCACGCCACTTAGTCATATATAATATGAAAATCACCAAATGAACTAGTACCTTCCTTGCAATAAGGTTGATCTCATTAATTATGATTCTTTTAATTTCACATGTACGATATATACATGCGTGGGATCCACAGAATTAAACCTAAAGCTGAAGGGAACGTTTGGTGGGAAAATTTAGGGATAGGTATTAGGATAAAAAAATTAGTTTCCATATTAAGTATTTGATTTTGATGTAGTGAAATCTAATATTTGACGTTAACGAATTCCTTTATTGGATTACGTTATCCTTTTAAAAAAAAAATCCCATCTCTCTCTTATTCTCTTGCCTTGTAAGCTTCCGTCATTATTTATTATTGCTGATCATTGTCCACTATCACTTTTTATTGTTGACCACTGCCACCATTACTATTGCTATTGACTACTGCTAGCCACTACTTTTTGTTGTTGACCACCATCTACCACTACTATTGCCACCGATCACTACTCATCACTAACTTCTGCTATTGATCATTGTCTACTATTATTGATCATCACATATTATCACTTTTCATCATTAATCACTGCCCACCATCATCTTCCATTGTTGACTATCACCCACCATCACTTTTCACTATTTGCCACTATCCACCACCACTATCGCCACTGTCC
>JANHAO010030701.1:0-10082 GCA_026873985.1 Saraca asoca
ATGCATATACCTTTTTTATTTTAAACCTTTTTGCAAAACTTTTCAAATTCATAAATAGTGTCATCTTTGTGAGCAAGAAAAAGTATCCAAGTATATCTTGAGAAATCATCAATAATAATTAATGCATCTCTTTTGCCACCAAAGCTTAGGCATTTTATAGGATCAAAAAGATCCATATGCAATAGTTTCAAGGGTCTAGAAGTGGAAATAACTTTTTTAGGTTGAAAAGATGCTTTTACTTGTTTTCCTTATTGAAAAGTATTGCAAATATGGTTTTTCTCAAAGTTGATTTTGGTAAAGCCATGTGCTTAGTCAATTTTGTAAAGATTTGAAATAATTTGCATGTTTACATGTCCAAGCCTTCATGTCATAACCAACTTTGATTATTTGTAGAAACAAAACATTTTTTTTCCTTTGGAGGAATATTCACTAAGAAAATTGCATAAATATTACATTTTCTTTGGCCCACAAATGATATTTTGTTATTGATGATGCTTTGCAAATAATAATGAAAGGATTTAAATGCAACTCTATAGCTTTTGTCACAAAGATGACTAATGCTTAAGAGGTTATTTTTGAGTCCTTTTAATCATTCTAGCATTATTGATATGAGATGAAGAGGTTATACCAATTTCACCAATACTAATGATTTTGCTTCTAATGTTACCACCAAAAACTACTTTGCCTCCTTGAGTTAATTTGAGAGAGATGAACTTACTTGAATCTCTCATCTTATGTTTTGAATAACTATTATAAAAAAACTAATAGTCCTTTATGACACTTGATTTAAGGATAACTTGTAAAAAGCAAGTTATCTATTTTGGCTACCTAAATCATTTTTTATCCTTTTGGGTCAATCTCATACTTCTTATGATATTGGTCTCTTGATACGCAAGTATATGCATTTATATTATATGATTTTATACACACAAGATTGCGACACATGTCCATTTTCCCCACAATATTTATATGTGATGTGAGGAATAGATGAGTTACTAACTTTTAGAAAATAATTCTTATACTATTTCATACTAGTTCCTTCAATATAGCTAACTCCCCCTTTATTAAAAGACCATTTTTGTCTTCCCAAAAAAGTATTTAAATTCTTTTTGCTTTTTACAAATCAAGCAAGGTCACTTTCTAAAAATTTAATTTTTCTTTTTAATCAATTATTTTTCTTTCAAAATTTCTTTTTCTTTTCTCAAAGAAAAAATTTGTTTGATAAAACTTCATTTTTGGTTTTGAAAAGAACTTTTTTTTCCTCTAAAAGTTCTTTTTCTTTTTCTAAGGAAGTAACCTTAGTTGATAAAACATCATTTTCTATTTCTAAATCATTTTGAAAATTACTTAACTTTTTCAAAGACTCATTTTCCAAAAAACAATTTTTGTTTTTCATATCTTCAACTTCTTCAAGTAAAACTTATTTTTTTTCTTTTTCAAAAATTCAAGTTCCTTTTTCCAAGCAGTATTTTTCATAAAAAAACATTTAACTAATTTTCATAACCCTTTAGGAATCAAATTTCAAACTATCAAAAGCTATTTATAACTTATCATAGGGAATAGGATTTTAAAGATAGTCATTTATTGCTATATGCCCCAAAAAATAGAGATCTTGCCTTTTTTTTACAAACACAAAATATGTATGCTCTTTTTACCTTGAGATTGGATTCTTGTTTTATAAAATTTATTAAAAAGACTTTATTGGATGATCAAGATCATATTGAAGTCACTCATGTAATTAAGGATTCAATTAACAGATTATTCAATTTAAATCAGTTGTTGTTTAATAGAATTGTAGTAAACCAAAATATCAGTGATATTAGAAATGCAGTAGAATAGCAAAATGTAAAATGCAGAAGTATAAAATGTAGTAAAGAATAAACAATAATACCAATTTTTAAAGTGGTTCAATTTTAACTAAAATTGAAATTTAAGTTTACATTCACTAGATCAATCCTCAACCGAATGATCACTTTTATTAACAAAAGCACAGGAATTAACTGGGCTCCTGAACACGAGTTCTTACATAAGACTTTGGTTGGGCTCTTGCTAACCTATAGATATAATTAACATTACACCTTCAACTAATTATACTCAACCTTGTAGCTAAAGAAGATGTAAGGAAAGATCAACCTCTTCCTTATATCTCTGATTCCTATCAACCTAGAAATCACAAAATAAAAACAAGAATGAAAAGTTAGGTATAAAATAAAAAACAATTGAGATGAAAATCTTAATTAACTAGTTGTGTTCTTCATAGATTTGATCCAAGATTGTTAATCAAATGTGACTTGGAGAGGTAGAATTAGATCAAATGAAGCTAAAAGATTTCCTTTGTTTTCGTGCTCAAAGTTTTAGAGAGTTGATATGAAATTATGTGCTGAAATAAGAGTGAAAGGGTATTTATAGATGTTATAACTGACTTTTGAAAAATAACTAACTTTTAAGTTATGAAGCGATTCGAGGATTGATTCATAGTGGTTATCAACTAATTAATTGATTCACTTATAAAAATCATAAAGAAGTTTATGACCGAATTGATATGCATGAATCAATTTACCCTCTTATGTAAAAAGATCATGAATCAATTGCCTAATTGATTCAGACTATTTTCTAATGTTTTGGTAAAAGCATTTTCAAAAACTTTTCTTCATGAATCAATTATCTAATCAATTCAAGTAGATTTCATAAGTTTTCAATATGAATCGATTCACACACTAAAAATAGTTGTTATAAAAATTCAACTTCTGAAAAGCCATTTGAAAACATATTTAGAAAATGTTTGCTTTCATCTTATTTCATTTAATTTATTTCTACTTTAGTTTATCTATTTTTAAAAATTTACTTGGATCAAAACTGATTAGAACACACTTACAATAAGATCCTAGAAAAATCAATAAAAACTAAGATTAGTGTTGGATCACTTGATATCTTAAATGTCACTTGACCAACTTGCATCTATAAAATAAACAAGCACTCAAAGCACATAGTTAGATCATAACATCAATTAAAATTATTTTTCAACATTAAAATTGAAGAAGACATGGTAACAAGGCTAACAATTATCTCAGTATAGTAATCTTTTGCCATGCAGCAAAGATTTGCCACTTCCTCCTCATGTTCTTCTTCTTAATTATCTTTAAAGGAGACAAGTTCATCATCCTATGAAGCCATCAATAGTTTTCTCTTTGAAGGTCTTCTTTATTGATAGTTGGACAATTGGCCTTTATATGATTAGACTTTTTAAAATTATAGTATGTTGGGATTTGGTTGCTATTTTTTTTCTTGTTTGCTCTTTCCTCAAAGGACATTTTCTTTTATCTAACCCTTTTTTTATAATATTAAAAAATCTTTTGGCTGGATATGTAATTTCATCATTTTCATTTTCAAATATTTCTTCTTCTTTTTCTTTTTCTATTTTTTCTTGTTTTGATTAAAAAAAAAAGCTTTAAGAGCAATATTTCCTTTTCTTTTATTGTATGCAACTATGATATATGTTTTTTCATATATGTAAGAGTTTTAAAATTGTTACCTTCTTGAATTGCATCACATTTGGATTGCCAAGATCTTGGAAGACACCATAAGATCTTTAGGATAAGATTATGTTCGGGAATGATTCTTCCAAGAGCATGAAGATTGTCTGTGATGGTGCAAAGCCTTTCAAACATGGTTTTAATTGATTTGCCTTCTTCCATTTGAAAGAGTTCATATTTTTGAAAAAAAATTCTCACATGTATTTACCTTACTTACTTGGTTCCTTTAACTATAACAAGGGGATTTTCCCAAATCTCTTTTGTGGTTGTGAATTTGGATATTTTCTTGAATTTTTTTGAAGCCAGGACACATATAATTGCATTTTTTGCTTTAGCATGGAGATTGCTGTTTTTCTCTTCATCTTTACTCAAATTTTTATTTAGTTTAGAAACATCCTTTCCATCTTACTTTTTCATTAGAATGGTGTATCATTCTTCAATAATTTCCTATATTTCATCATCAATGGCTTGATGATAGATCATCAATCGATACTTCTAATAGTTATAGTTAATGCCATCGAACAATGATGGTTTAGTTGTAGAGTGTCCCTCTTGACTATAAGAATCTATCGTATACATACAAGATCTTTACTCAAAGTGGTTAAGCTCACAACAGATACCAAGTTTTGGTGCCAAATAATAGTAATAAAACACCAAGAAGGAGTAAGTTGGTGTAAAAAATAATTTCAAACCTTTTACAAAATTTCTTTTAATTTCTCTAAAAAGAGTAAATTCTAGCTCGTAAAGAGCAAGTAAAATGTGCAGTTCAAAAATAACAAGTAGCTTTACAAAGAACAAGCAAACAAGTATAAAAGTAAAAAGTAGAGTAGAGAAGATACAACCAATAAATAAAGATTCGATGGTCCAAAAGTAATAGCGCTTGGGTTTACTCCTCTCTCTCAAGGTTAAATGAACACTTAAGGGTTATCCACTAGCATTAAGTTTTTTAGCCATTTTATAACCTTTGTCACTTGATCTTTAAGGACTCAGGCAATCTCACCTCTCAACTTGAGGATTTTCTAGTTTTATACCAAGATAATAATTCTTAGCTCTCAATGATCATATAAGTGTTTCTTTCACTCAATCCCAAGTTAATGAATCAAAATACATTCAAAGATGAAAAAAAAATATATTTCTTTTCTCAAACTCTTTCTAAGAGTAGATATGGATATGAAGAATTACTTTTCTCTCAAGAATAGCACAAGAAGGTTAAAGAAGAAGCTTGAAGCTCAATATGTATTGTTCTTGTAGTGTGTTTTCTTGAAAAGGATAAGGCTCCTATTTATAGGTAAAGCCAAGGAGCAAAATGCAAATAGTCCAATAGTAATCCAACAAGTTTTTAGTTTTCATTAGGCTAGCATGTGGTTGGCCATGAGTTGTCATTTTGCAAAAAAAAAAAAAAAAGAAAAGACAGCTACTGCTTGCTTCTGGTCCCTGCTTGCTCTTTCTGATAAGTAATGGCTATTTCTGATAAGTAATGGCTAATACAACTGACATTTTGCAAAAGTAGACTGTGTTCTACGTAAAGTGTTTAAGTGCAGCAACAAATTAAAGAATATAGCTGTTATTATAATTGTTACACAGTCAAGTCATTATTAAAGTTCTGCAAAACACAACTTGTTCTTTTTGTCCAGTTTTTATCTTTTTTTGGAAAATAAATTTTTTAAACAATAAAATCAAATTAAAATTTTTAGGCTATCATAGTAAAATATATATAATAATAATTATAACACAAAGATAATAATATTTAAATAATTTTTCATAAGATTAAATTAAAAAAATAACTTAATAAAATAGTCAATTAAGGTGTTTTATTTTATATAATTAATTAAATAAGATTATTATCAAACTTTATAAGTAATTAAAATTATTATTATATCATAAGAAATGTTTTCATAAAATTATGCGAGAGTTTGCCACCTTAAATGAATAACTCGCGGATATTTTCACAAATGGCTTACCTGCATACCAACACAAATGGATTGCAAACAACTTGTCAATGTTTCACACCGACAATTGTCAGAAAGGGGGTCAAAAAAATAGCATTAGATTAGATGTTGTTAGCTATGGACTTCTTCCTCTAGTTGCTAATAGCTTATATCCTATTTGTACTAGTGTTATGATTGTATTAGAAAATGGGTGTGTGTGGCTGTAGATTGTTTTGATTAGGCTTTATACTGTCTTGACTGAATAATCAAAATTTCCTTCTTCTTCTCCTCTCTAACTTTCTACTTAGCATAACCTTTGATTTATCAACAGTGACAGCCAAACCAGTACTCCTGGGATCTCATGTCCCAATCGTGTAGATCATGCTCTGCAATTGTCCGTGCCTTTTGATCGGCTGCTTCTCTTCGCTTTGCTGACTTGATTTTATGTCAGTTGCAAGTTATATCTTCATACATACACTAAACCCCCAGTTTGTTTCAAAGAAAAAAAATAGAGGAAAGAAAATGAAAAGAAAAAAATTTATAATTTTGATTAATTGGTTGAATAGAAAATAAGAGAAAAGAGAAGGAAAAGAAAAAATATTTTCTTTTGCTTATTTGAATAAAAAAGTGAGATGAAAGAAAACTATTTTTATTTTTATTCATAATTTTATCCTCTAAGTAAATCATTTTGTTATATGAAATCTTACATTACTTTGTTTCTAAATTATTATTCTTGTATCATATTTATAATTGTGGTTTTTTTTTTTTGGTTAATTGAAAAGGATTAATAATCTTATAAAGAAAAGAAAAATCAGGCAAAATGCATGAATTCCTATTTCATCAGTATCTTCTACAAGAAGATTGACGTTGTGCTCTTAAAGCTGGTCGACAAGAAGCTTGCATTTATACAAAAGCTCCCTCCAAGCAGTTTTTGCATGTTCACTCTTCTCCCTTTGAAGTTGCAAAAGTTTCGAAATACCCATGAGAGATATACAATCAGAAACAAATACCACAATTTCAACTTTGTTGATTATGACATCCAATTTCAGGTTATGTCTCGTTCACATTGCACAACATATAATTTTACACAATTAGGTAAACACAATCTTACATAACAGAGAAATTGTATGCTATGACTTCTCCCAACATATCAGAATCATAGAACAATTGATAAAGAACTTTGACATCTGCTTTGGATTTCACTTCCAATTCTTCATACTGCTCTGATAATATTTCCAAGTGTTCTTTAGTAGCTTTTAAATCTTGAGGCAATAAATCTTTCCTTGTAATTCTGGCATGCTTTCTTTGGAGTGTCAAGGGAGTGATGAGTCTTTTGAATCTGTTGTGGGTATTTTTTGGTATTGCATAAAAGTGGGCTAGCAAAGATCCAACAGTAGATAAGCCCAATTGAAAACAAGATAGTAGTCACAGCTCGCTAAGGAATGAGCTCTAACTCACGTAGGCTAATGATTCACCCTGTGTGAGCTTGATCTCCCTGGCCGAAGGTTAGCAGCGACCCTGGGTCAGAAGCTTTGGCTCGTGAGATAAAGCACACCACTTGGCTAGAAGTTCGATGAGATTGAGTACAGAACGAGCACACATTAACCGACAGACCCAGTAGACATGGGCCTACCCGCAGAAAGCAATTTGTAGAAGTTGATTTGTAGAAGCCGTACTTGCCACTTATATTTATTACTTAATGTACTTGATGTAACAGAAATACAAATTATGAAATTACATATATAACCTCCAAACCTCTATAAAAAGGAGGGAGGAGATCATTGTAAGGAGAGACCTGATAAACATATTCTGAAACTCTATAGAAATTTCATCAGATTAATAAAATAATATCGTGGACTTAGGGATGGTACTGCTCGATTTTAGTTGAATCACATTAAAATCTTTGTTGTTCTGGCTCTTCATTTCCTCATTTTTCACTTGTTCAACTGGATTGTAGTTTAAGTCCTAAAGAACTCTTTGGGTTGGCTAGATTTGGACCAAACCAAAATCCACCGTTAACATTTTGGCACCGTTTGTAGGGACTTATTTGCATCTTGGTTGATCCTCTTTCCGATTGCAATGGCCAAAGGAAGAACCCCCAGAAGCTCAAATACTCTAGCTGATCAGCTAGTAGGTGCTCCCGCTGCTAGCATCGTTGTCAGTTTGCCCCCTGAAGCTCACAGCCAGCCTACTATTGCCCCGAGAATAGAAGAGGTGCATATAGGTCACCATCTTTAGCAAACATTAGATAATACGATAAGAGAGTTAGTTGATGCAGTTAAAGTACTGACACAAGTGCATACACTAGGCACACAAAAACAAGTTGAGATCGCAATGCAACTTCAGCAGCTATGTGAAAAAGCTTATAATGAAAAGCCTACTAGGCATTGACACTTTCACTTAGCTCGTTCCACCAATCAGTAAACAAGATCAGGAGCTCGCCAAATGTGCGAGAATCATGATAGTTAATGACCTAAGGGCTTGCATCAAGTTGGGAGCTCAAACAGATCTAGCCAGGGAGATACTTCAGGTCACTTCTCTTGCAACCTGGAGATAAAAAAATTGTTTGAGAGGCTAAGGTGACTAGAAGAGTGCCCTCGAGCTCAAGATGATCAAGCTCACGATGAGGGTAGCTCGTCATTCTCCAAAGAAATTGAAGCTCAACCCCTCCCTCACAAGCTTAAAGTTCCCATAATTCTACTATATGACGAAGATAGCGGCCCATGCAACCATCTGGATGTGTCCAATGCTCAGATGGATTTTCAAACAATTAATCCTCTAGTTAAGTGCCGTGTCTTTGCAGCTATATTAGGAGGCATACCTTAAGCATAGTTTAGAAGCCTCCCAACTCATAGTGTTGCTACCTAGGAAGAGTGCCAGAAGAAATTTATCGATCAGTACCGAGCTTTGAAAAGGTAGCTCACACTTCCTTGCCATCTTGCGATGATCTTTCAATGTAAACATGAATCGTTAAAACATTACATAATCATGTTCAGGCATGAGGCCAATTCAATAGAAAATCTTCTAAGGATAATATCTTAATGACTATCTTAGTGGGACTCTACAAAGATGAAAAGTTGTACAAAAGCCTGTACAAGTCCCTAGTAAGAGATCTAGTTGAATTTTATGAATGGGCTGCCAAACAAATCAAGTCGGATGAAAATTTTGGCATGAAGTCCAAGCAAGAGGGTGAGGTGGACAACTCTACTTAGAGCAAGAAAAGGAGTGATGAGAGTCAGAAAACTGACTCCAATGTCTAGCTCGCAATGAAAGCGAGAATCGAGCAACCTTGGCATCAAGGTCGCCATGAAAGCTACAGCATCCTGTCTGACACTCAAGATAAGATCTTCGCCATAGAAAGAAACAAGGAAGATTTTGTGAAACCCAAACCCCCAATCAAGTTCAGAGATACGAGCAGATTCTGCGCTTATCATGACGAGGTCGGGCATAATACCTCAGAATGTTAGGCACTTAAGGATACCATTAAGATCCTTATCAAGAGAGGTCACTTACAAGATTACGTGGTCAACCTTAGTAGCTCTAGTGAATCGCTGATTGCAAATAGAGCCCGTTGGTTAGCACCATATTTTAATACAGTAATGTTGTACAGAGGCTAATAAAGGCCCTTAAAATCTTTCTGTTTGCTTGTCTTCAGTGAAATGTTCCATAAGAAGAAAGTTACTTTGTGTTGACAAAGTCAAGCTCGAGTTCATTGCTAGCTCTTCAGCTAAGGCACCTTGTGTATTAAGTTCATTTTCTGCTCGTCAATTGTGGCATGGAAGTGTTAAGAATAAACTTGTTTCCTATCTAGGCAACAAGACGGCATGGAAGTACTAAGAATAAACTTGTTTCCTACCTAAGCAACAAGATTGCTGGTAGAGTCATTCATTTCCTACCTGAGCAACAAAATTGCTGGTAGAGTCATTCACCTCTTGCCTAAGCAACGAAATTGCTGTGAAACTAAGCAACAGGATTGCTGTCCAAATTTGATGTTAAATATAAATTGATAAATATTTATATTAAATATAAGAATAAATATTTTGCTCTGGCATTGCAATTTTGCTCCTCTTATATTTTGCATTGCAACTTTTGTATAAAAATTTATATTTTTTCAGGATAGTTACAATATTTTTCATAAAAGTTAGTAATTCATAGTAAAATGTGATACCGGTCAATGTCAATTTAAAAATAATAAGTGGAATAATATTAAAATCATAATCGCACTGAGCAAATACCAACAAATAGATACATGCATGCAGAAGTTTTTGCTTCTTGATTTGCTTTTGATACCAATTAATAATATAATATAACATACACTTTCATGTATCTCAAAATAATAATGGAATCAATTACAACATTCAAGTCAAATATATTACAGGCTAAAGAGTATTAATTTTGAATTGTGTTGCATCGCAGCTTCCAAATTTGATGTTAAATATAAATTGATAAATATTTACGTCAAAATTAAAGTGAGGCATAATAAAAAAATAGACATATAATTCTAGTGATAATTATTGAATTAACCAACACAAGATGAAAGTAAATAAAATTTTTATCTATCTTTTTTTACAATATAAATAATCAATCCAAATCAAATTTGACTTTGAATATAAATGGATAA
>JANHAO010030702.1:0-10082 GCA_026873985.1 Saraca asoca
TTTATTCATCATATAGTGCTGGGAAAAACATTCTTTCTGCATTTACAAAAAATGCAAATGTTCATATGGAAAATTTTCTTCCAGCTTCTCTTCACAAAATGCCAGTGATAATCTTTAGTGTAGTTGATGAATTTTTAAGACAGTTCGTTGCTGCAGATGTATAAGTATAAGCTCCAATCTAATTTCTATGGCCTAAATCAAAGTAGTAACATACAGTTACAGTACAGAAAATACCTGGCATGCTGTGACAGGCTTGATATATTGAATTCCAGATATCAGTCCATAATGTCCATTGGGATATATCTTATTCAGCCAAACTACAGTTTTGCAGTGGTCACAGTATCCGCTATTGGATGCTAATTTCTTTGACAAAGCTGCTACATCAAAGTTAAAAAAATGAAAACTTTGAATTACCAAGTGAGTGCAAACATATATCTTAGTATGTGTGTCTGTGCAGAAGAGATATTGAGTGAGAGAGAACATTTGTCTCTGTATATGTAGCATAAAAATTGAACTCATTAAGATGAAATTCAATACTCCAGAGTCTTCAAGACTTCTATATTTTGCAGTTGTAATTTAATTCTGGAAATATTAATTGTGCTGAACTCCATCTGGTCTCTAAAAGAATTCAGATTTGGTCAAACATATATCACATAAAGGAGTTATCCTATGTTCTTATACTCTTTTCAATTTGTTAAAAAATTCATTGGTCAGGCATAAACAGCTTCTATAAAAGAATTATAAATTCCAGACAATGGCAAAGTATAATTACGGTTATTTATCAAGTATAGAATTTCACCCTATGAATTCAAATTTATAAATTCATAAGGGGCAAAGCAGAAAGTATCCTACTAATATGCTATTGGATCTAAACAAAAAGTACACTACTAATTTGCTAATTTTCATTTATCTAGTATATAATTTCATTCCATTACCCATGCACATTCACTTTTATGTTCAAATCATGCAAAGCAGCAGTTTTCTAGCAAAATGACATTTATAAAAACAACCTGTAGGCCGAAACAACTCAAAAAGCTCAAGTAGTACACTTTCTAAAACTGATTACTCTTAAACTAAGCTGAAGAAGTTTTAGTCTGAATCAACAAATGGGCAGCTACTGTTTCATAGTCTAAAGTGAATTAACTCTTTAATTGTTCTCTTCAGTTTCTAGCAGTGACATTAAAGTTAAGCTCTTTCAATAACTGGTACTAATTTCTGAATTGCTTCTTATCTAAGAAACTGCCTTGTCAATAGATAAATGAATACAATTTGGAAGAGCCAAATTAAAGGCTCACTAACATAGGCATGTTATGGCCAAAACAACATTTGAAATCTGGAAGTTTTAAAACACATTGACCTTGATCTGTAAGGTATAGACTCCTAGAATGTGCATAGAGATAGTTATCGTTCAAAATATCTTTTGCAATCTAATGCTGTAATACTGAAATTTCATTATGACTAACTTGTAAGGTAGATGGTCACTTGCAACTAAGAATAGAAAGATGTTGAAAATTGTGCATGTCAGGCAAGATTTACATTCTTGAACACTTTTAAAAGATTAATAGTAAAGATACAAATCCTTTTTCTTTAGCTTGACAGATTGTTGAAAAGAATTATCAAACTGTGAACATTGAACATAAGATTTAGAAATAAACAATGAACACTTTTAAAAAGTATATTTAGAAAACCAAAATGCACAGATAACAAGAACAAGATGTTTTTGAGTCTACAAAAATCTATATTTTATTGAGCAATACAACACCTGTTTATATAGTATAATGAAAATTGAATTACAGAAAAATCTAAATAAAAAAATTGAATTGCAAACAAATCTGCTGCATGTTGAACATATTAGTTAAGTGCCTAAAAAATAGTATAATGTGATAATCATAATCCTAACAACCATTGACTTCTTTATCTCCTAAAAAATAGAACAAAGAAAACAGATTCTGTTAGCAACTTCATGGGTCAAGCCAGTCAACACTCCTGGGCTTTGGAGCTGTATACTCCAAGCTTTTGCCTTAAGAAGTCAAATCTAACCTTAATAAGTGCCTTTGTTAGGATGTCAGCACTTTGATTTTCTATTTTGCAGTAGATTAGCTGCATTTCTACTTCCCTTTGTACCTCTCTTTAAAGATAAAACTTTATCTTGAAGTGTTTTTTTTTTGCCAGGGAACACTGGATGGTTGGCAATTGAAATTGCAATTTGGTTGTCCACAAATATCTGTGCGATTTCTTCTTGATCCATATGCAAATCTATCCTGAGTTTCTTGATCCAAAGGACTTGATTCACAGCAGTAGCAACAACAACTACATATTCTGCTTCTATTGTGGATTGAGCTATGACTTCCTGCTTCCTTGAACACCATGGGAATATTCTAGAACCAAGGCTAAAACAATAACCTGAGGTGCTTCTCATATCATCAATACATCCAGCCCAATCACTATCAGAATAACCATGGAGACTGAAATTTTTAACTTGACCGAACCTTATTCCATAATCAACTATGCCCTTAACATATCTAAGAATTCTTTTTGGTGCTTGAAAATAAATTTCATTAGCACAGTGCATGTACCTTATAGCAAACTCACTGCATGCATGATATATTGCCTAGTTGCAATCAAATACATCAGGCAGCCTATTAGGCTTCTGTACAGCCTTTCATAAACCTTTTTAGCTGTATTTTCTCTACAAGACTTCTCCTTTTGATTCATTGGAGTTATCCATTTCTGATCAGTTGCAGCCTTTTCATATCCTCCAGCTCCATTACAGCAACAATACACCGCTAAAAAATATCAGAGAGTGATCTGATTCCTCTAACAAGTTCGTCATCCACATCATAATTTCTCCTTCTGTAACTCAGGCTTCTTGTCATTTTCCCAGCTCTAGGTGTCTAATTCAAGGAACTGGACATCCCGGCTAACAATTGGTAAGTAGATCCTATAGGTCTTTGAAACTGAGCTATAGCCTACAAAGATCCCAGGTTTTGCTTTCTTGTCCAATTTGTCTCTCTTAACCTAAGGAATACAAGAGAACCACATGCAACCAAATGTCTTCAAAGCAAGTAACTTTGATTCGTAGTCATATTATGTTTCAAATGGAGTCCTTTTCTACGAAGCTTTTGTTGGCAATCTGTTTAGCAAAAAGATTGTCGTGTTTGCAGCCTTAGCCAAGAATTTCTTTGGCAATCTTTTGTCATGAAGCAAACACCTAGTCATTTCCATAATCGTCCTGTTTTTCCTCTCCACAACATCATTTTGCTAAGGAGTGTAAGGTGCAGTCAACTGGTGTTCAATGCCTGCTTCGTCAAAAAAATTTGTTACATTTTTCAGAGGTATATTTAATTCCATTATCAAACCTAATCACTTGCATTTTGCATCTGCTTTGAGTTTCCACCCAAGCTTTAAACTTCTAAGAGATGTCAGCAACCTCATATTTAAGCTTCCAACACCTTCTTGTGTGATTGTCAATGAAAGCAATGTAATACTTACTGCCATTCAATAATTATGTTTTCATAGGTCCTCCCACATCTGTACGTATTAATTGTAGCTTTCGTGTAGCCCTCCAGGCCTTTTTTTGTGAAAAAAGGGAGCCTTGTCTACTTCCCATACTAATAGACAACACATGTAAGAAGCTCCTCCTCTAATTCAAGCAGGCCTTCCACAACATTTTTCTTTTTCATGAAGAGTAGAGCAGCATGATGGAAATGCCCCAATCTCTTGTGCCAAAGCACTGCATTGCTATCTTCTATGCGTACTACAACTTGCTCCTCTTTCATCAAATCCAGGCCAAAACTTTTGCCTTTCATTTGAACTCTAAACACCTCTCTTCCTTTTGCATCTTTAATCATGCAGTTTTTGTCATCAAACAGCACCTTAGAGCCATTTTTCAACAACTGAGCAACACTTAAAAGGTTTTGATTAATTTCAGGAAAACATAAAATATCAGAAATTAATTTCAAATCTGTGTGGCCTTCAATTGCCATTGTTCCCTTGCCTTTCATTGCAATGTGTGCTCCATTTCCAATTCTGACTTTAAAGATGGCAGTTTTGTTAAGCTCTCTGAATAGTTCTCGATCATATGTCATGTGGCTGTCTATAAGCTAGCTTTTTGTGTAGTTGTTGGTGCCAAAGCATGATACCACAAACAACTGCTCCTTTTGAGGTTGATCCTCAGCATCCTTGGCTTCTCCTTATTGCTGTTGAGACTTGCATATTCTTTCCATGTGCCCTAATTGACCACACTTGTGACATCTTGCATTTGGACTCCACAAACTTTTTTTGTGAATGATTGTTTTTTTTTATTTTTAAGTAGAAAAAAGAAGAAAGATTTGAGTGTTATTGCTTTGCTTATTGTTTTTGTTATTTCCAAAGCCTGAGTTTATTGTTATTTTGCATTTTTTTTCTTGTTCTTGCTACCATTGTTGTTCTATGATTTGGCTTGAAAAGCTCCCTTCACAGATCCTTTATTCCTATGCCTGCAATGCATACAACAATTCTGCTAAGGTGATGCTTGACAAATCTTTTGAGTTTTTCAAAGATGCTATTGTAGCCTCAAACTTTTCAGGAATTGTGACTAGGATCTTTTGAACTATTCTAAAATCAGAAAAATCAGTACCAAGGAGTCTTACTTTGTTGACAATGTCAAGAAGTCTGTCAGGGTATTCCTTGATTGTTTCTGATTCTTTCATCTTTTGCATCTCAAAATCTTGGGTCAAATTCAGCACTGGCATCCCTTTAACCCTTTCATTTCCTTCATATTCTTGCTTCAAGAAGTCCCAAATCTTGGCTGTTTTCAGAATCATTATTCTGGCAAAAATGGTGGGTGAGGGAGAGGCAGCTGCAATCAAGGTTGCTTTTGCTTTTGATTTTCTTTGCTTCCTCTCCTTGTGAGTTTTGATTTGGTTGGATTGTTTGATTGAGGTGGAATTTCATATTCTTGTTCATCAGCTTCCCACAAATCATTGGCATCAAGATGGGCTTCCATTCTAATAGCCTACATTTGATAATTTGTTCCATAAACACTAGAGGTGCACTAGCAGTGAATGAAGGTTCTAAATTCATTCTGAATAAGTTGTGATATTTTTTTTGTCTGTGCAGGGATAGGTGATAAGTGTTTAGGAATTGTGTTTGGTCTCACTCAATCTCAGGTCCTTCAAGATATAATTCTTGAAACCAATTTGTTGGTAACTTAGAAAATCAAAATGCAAAGATAACAAGAACAAGATGCTTTTGAGACAGCAGAAATCTACATTTTATTGAGCAATAAAGCATTTATTTATAGAACATAATAAAAACTGAATTGCAGAAAAATCTGAATAAAAAGAACTAAATTGCAAAAAAATCTACTACATATTAAGCATATCAGTTAAGTGCCTAAAAAATAGCATGATGTGATAATCATAATCCTAACAGCCACTTGACTTCTTTATCTCCTAAAAAATATAACAAAGAAAATTGATTCTGTTAGTAGCTTCATGAGTCATGCCAGTCAACAAAGGTATATGGAATCCTAAAATAAATTCATATGCATATTCGTTCAGCATGTCTATATCGATTTTGTCTTGAAAAAGGTTAAAAAAACACTGACAAAAAAGATAGTTTTTCACTTCTGGTTGCAGGGTACCCAATCTAGGTATGTCGTGACCCAATTCTACTAGGCACATTCTTGAATTGCTGGTAATTTTACTTTTTAACTAAGAGAAAATTTCTACCGTTAGGTTTTGGAGAAGAGCAATGCCCAGATGAGCCTTTTATTATGCTGTTGAATGATGAACTACTGAGATAAAAGCCATTTTAATAGTCCAAAATCAGATACCTGCAAGAATCAAAACAGTGACTTATACAATGAAGTAAATCACAAAATTATAAATGATTGTATTGAGATGGAGAAGGGACCACAATCTCTAGAGTCAAGATACCAAGGCATATTCATATGCTTACTTTTTCAAACTTTAAAAAGCTTAGAAAAGACAACTTGGTCTAAAGCCATACACAGTTTATCAAATTTTGTGGTTTGCTAGAACATATAATTACAGTATCACCTCATTCTAATCACATGCCTCCTTTTCCACCTTCAGCCAATCTCATTGAAAACAAATATACTTCCAATTCCTCAGGAAAAAAAACATTCACATTTGTGCTTTGTTTCTTCCATGTAGAAAAAGCAAATAAAATAGAAAATCGCAACTAAACTGGCAGCATAATCCACAAAGCTATAAAACCAAATGGATCTTCAACTTCAACAACAACGTTACTCTTCATATTGCTAGGCACAGTGCATCTGAATCTGCTGTAGATTTTATTATCCATGTGATTACCCAACTAATTACTATCATATTCTTTTAGAAACCTCTTTAGCCTTTCTATTTGGGAAAATGGCCAACTGAAACTACTTCACTCCTTAATAAAAATGCACCTCCATTATACTTTCCAATCTGTTGCACTTTCCATTCAAACAAGTGACAAAGAAACAAAGATCAGGACATGTACTTGATTATTATCATAATTCAACAAAAGAAACTCAAAGGCAGTGTAATTAACAAAAGAATTTCATCTCACAACAAAATGGTAAATTTTGTAGCAAAAGAAAACTTTAATAAAGAAATACTAGAAGATCAAAATGTAAAGCATTGATAAGAGATGGCTATGTCAATTACCAGTGCAGTTCCAAGTTATCATTGGATTTCTAGTGTTAATGATAGGTAACTCTATTGAGCCACATGCTATTGTTTAGCCATGGGCAATGTCATGATAAATAAAAGCTCTCAAAGAATTTCTCAGAAAAAGGGGCCCCACAAATAACATTAGATTTGCAAAATGACCATTATTGTAGCTCCAACAAATAGTTGTTAATGTATTCAAAAAAATAAAATCAGTAAGCTTTTTTACCTTTATCATATCACTCCAACAAAGAAAATTACAAATTTTTTTCACTCTTCCACCTACCAATCTGTTGCAGGGAGCCACAAATGATCCTGTATTAGAGAAATGGTAGCTTTTCATATCATGAATTGTCATGATTGCATTCCTAGTAAAAAGGGAACCAAAAAAGAAGCAAAAGTATAAAAATATGTCAATATTATGCTATGCTTTAGGATTATAAAGATTCCTATTAAAGAATATTGCTTCTTTTAAGTAGTTCTCATGGATTAATCCAAGATGAAAGTTTCTTTATCCAAATCAGTGCACCACAATGACATAAAGGGGGGGAAAAAAACAAATTGGCAATAAAGAAGTGTACATGTTATAGAAGAATTTTCCTAGTTTACCCTGGAGAAGATTCATGAAGATATATAACAACTACGAACAATAGCACCTTAGGTAATGCTTCAGACACAAGAGACTAATATCTTATACCTTACATTGTTTGTTTTTGTTTTTTCTTATTAGTAGCTTATTCCAACTTAATCAAAAGTGCTTGTTAAGTTTTACAATTTCTTGGGCAGAATTTTTAAGCCTAGTAAGTGGTCTTAGAATGAAATGAGAAGGGGTTATGAACCCACGGTCCAAAACCATTGAACAAAACATTTGCAAAATTAATCTTTGAATCTCAGTACCCTCACACTTATTTAGATCTCATTCCACCACCTTACAGCAAGCAAATTCTAAGTCTCCAACAAAACAAATTCCAACCTATGATTCCCACATAGATCCCACATTCTCCCTATTCCTGTATCAAGATTTCCAGGCTAATCATAAATTAAAATGCAAACTAACTGCATCTCTGTTTGAGAAATTAAAATGAAGCATCTAAATTCATAGGCCATCTTCAGGAACACTACAAACAACTGAAATGCATGCATACACATAGATGCATTTAAAGAGCCAAAGAATTTAACCTGATGCAAAGCTTCCAATACTAGTCCTTCAGTTAGCAATACAACAGAATTGTTTATGGATAAGCTATGATCACATAGCTCCATCTGAATGTACTGTAAGGAGTTACGCCCCAGCATCCCACAGTGGCTAGCATCCCACATCGATTAAGTCTGGGTTCGGGGAGGTCTTTATAAGGGAGGAAAGTCCTCACCTTACAGAGGCCTTTTAAAATCGTGAGGGGTGTGACCCCAGAGCGGATAATATCTGATGGGACCTTATAGTGGTATCAAAGCCAGCTCAGGCCGCTGGTCGATAGGTCGGTGGGGGCGCTAGGTCGGGGGGGATGTAAGGAGTTACACCCCAGCATCCCACAGTGGCTAGCATCCCACATCGACTAAGTCTGGGTTCGGGGAAGTCCTGATAAGGGAGGAAAGTCCTCACCTTGCAGAGGCCTTTTAAAACCGTGAGGGGTGTGATCCCAGAGCGGACAATATCTGCTGGGACCTTATATGTACAACTTCTCATTTTTAACCACGAATTCTTCTACTTGTCTATGGACCAAAAAGACAATAATTAAGCAGACGAATAATCTAAGAACGGGGGTTTTATATAGATGAGAATGACAAAAAAATAGGTGAATATAGAGATTAAATTACCTGTAAATTGGTCTTCTCCCCTTGAGGAACCTTAATGCCTCCAAGAAAGACAAAGTTCTCTTAGAAAAAAAAAATTAACATTACAGGGCTACAAAAAATTACATAATCATTAAGTCAGCACATTTCATTGTATCCACTGAAACTAAAAAATATATCATCAAATATAAAATAAAAAAAAAATCCAGTACCCATCAATTAACAATACCTGAAAGAAAAAGTTAATCAAAATTAAATAAAAAAATTAGAGTATAGGCGGCTAAATTAAGACAGTGAAGAAAATAGATTCTTATGACTTAAGGTTAGAGATTGTAATTTTTTCCTCTTGAGAATCTCATACAAAAAGAACACATGTAAGGATCACCCTCAACCTCTGCGACAAAAATAGAAATATAACACAAAAAATCAAATAATAAGAAAACAAAGTCATTCAAGACGAAACAACACCAACAAAGCATTGAGAAGAAAAATTGCATGGTTATCTGAAAGACAAAGATTTCTCCGTTTTGCTTACCTGAAAAATCAAGATTTTAAGACAAAAGGAAGAGGAAAAATAAGAGAACACAGAAAAAAAAAAAAAAAGAGGAGAGAGAAATCAAAATTTTCATTTCATCTCATGCGAAGAATGGAGAGAGTGCTAGTGAATAGATTCAAAAACTTATAAAGTTTATACATTGAAGAATGCCGAAATGAAGATGCAAAGATGACCAATGTGAGAGAAGAAATGATTGAGGCAAGTCGGCAATTAAGCAAAGGAGCAGCGATGGCGCACGGTAGAGCTTCGCCGCTGCTGGCGGCTCGTTGTCACTTTGGTGGCTCAATGAACTGAGGGCAAATGGTTGAGAGCAAATTTTGGACGTTATGGACAACCCAGAAGTAACTATACTATCTTCATTCACGTTGTTCTATTTGACAGAGTACACACTATATATATATATATATATATTATTTATTTATTTATATTAGCATTATTCTGCAAACTCGTAGCAAAAACGTTAGTACCAGGAGAAATGAATCTGAACAGTTGGAAATAAAGATTGCATCTGAACCTTTTACTTACATGTACCTCTTACCCATTTAGCCAATTAATATGGGAATGTGATTTTACCCTATGATTTGGGGGGTAAAGAGCTCGCATTTGGTGACTTCAAAATTATTCCTGTTCTTTGCTTGTTTTTATTATTTCTTATTTGATCCTTCCTCATCTTAGCACACCAACTGAATACTGTTTGATTTTCCAATATTTATATGGTATCATATTTGTGTAAGAACGAAATTGTAATAAACAGGTCTTTAGAACAAGGAGATTAACTAAGTCATGGTCCTTAGTTACAATTCACTTGGGGATGTTTCTTTCCAGCGTTTTTCATAATAAGCAAAATATTATTTTTCTTTATTTATACTTGTTTTGGTAAAATTTAATACATTGATAGAGATTTCCTGTTTGGAAGTATTTTCAGGTGTTTTTGTTTTATTATTTTTGAAATTAGTTTTTTAAAAACAGTTTCTAAAAATTATTTTTCTAGAACTAAAAAATAAAAAACTTGTTTGGATGTAAATTTTGAAAATAGGTGTTTTCTTTATTTTTGAAGATAAAAAAATGTATTT
>JANHAO010030703.1:0-10118 GCA_026873985.1 Saraca asoca
CAATATCTGAGTTGAATGGATCCATTTAAGTTAGATGTTGAAATAGTTATTGAGATCTTGATAATCACCTTAGAAGAGGATAGGATATTCTAAGCAATGCATTGAGATTTCACGGGTTATTTGAGGGCTGAATCTGATTAGGTTCATTAATCAAATTCAAGGATCCTTGTTTTTAGTTTTAAGCCTGAGAATATGATTAGCAAATTGGATGATATTTAGTGATCAATGATGTATTAATCTCAAGTGGTTCCTTTGGATGGTTACTTGTTATTTATAGTAGTAGTTTCTGCTTTAGTGTAGTTTATGTTAGATTCAGTTTCTATCAACCCCCCTAATTTAGCTTCTAATATCATTGATAACATCGTCTTAAAATGGTCCTTGGGTTTGACCTGGGTTGCCTATGCTACAAGTTAGTTTAGGTAGCTTCAGTTTATAAATTACTAATTTGGCGGCCTTGACAAGCATGCATCACCTTACTCTCACATGCATTTTCAGCTGATTATATCCTGAAAATGCATCTTCAAAGTTGAAAATCTCAAAGCTTACCATGCTATCAACCAGTTGGTTGATATTTGAAAGTGAATAAAAGTCTTTAGGGCATGCCTTGTTAAGGTTGGTGAAGTCCACACACATCCTTCACCTTCCTATAGCATTTTTCATAAGGATTATATTCGTTAGCCAAGTGGTATGTGGGATTTCCTTGATAAATCCCACACTCAACAACTTGTCAATTTCCTCCCTCATTACCTTTTGCCACTCTAGACTGTGATTCCTCTTCTTCTATTGCACCGGCTTCACACTTAGGTCAATATACAATTTATGACAAACCACCTCTAGGTCAATTCTTGACATGTCTATGGGTGTCTAGGTGAACACTTCAATATATGTTTGCAGGAGCTTAATTAACCAATTTCGATTTGTTTCTCCCAAGTTTACCCGAACCTTGATTACTCTATCATCATGATCCTAAAAAATCCACACTTCTTTTATATTTGGACCTAACTTTGATTGGCGACGATCATCACGCCAAAAGTGTAGGAGTGTTGAATCCACCATTTAGCACTCATAAATTTTCTTATCGATTGCTACCGAGTGTGCCTTATCTACGTTCCTTTGGGTTTTAGCTAAACTTGCCATATAACATTTCTAAGCAACCTGCTAGTTTGCTTGCACTTCCCCAATTCCTCCATTTGTTGGGAACTTTATTAACAAGTGGAAAGTATATACAATGGCTCTTGCTTGATTTAAAGATAGTCAACTTAAAATAGCATTAGACGTGCTATTAGGTGTTGCCACCACAAGGAAATTGATATCAATATTCTTTGTTAACCGTTGGGTTCCCAAGGTTGTCCTTAAAGTCACTGTCTGTTCCACCTGCACATGTTGTCATGTGAAACTAATTAGAATGCCTATGTAAGGCTTACACATGCTATGAGGAATATTCAAGGCATCAACAGTATGTAAATATAAAATGTTAGTGGTTCTTTCTTGATCAACAAGGATCCTTTTGATGATAAAGTTATGCAGTAGAGCCAAAATAACCATTGAGTTATCATGGTCCCTGTTAATGTCTCTAAAATCTTACTCTGTAAACCAATTGGTTTATGCTACTCCTTCCTTTTTTTCCCTTCTACTTTCATTACCGCTTTAAGATGGCTTCCCTTGCATTCTTAGAAGCTCCTCCCCTAACAAACCCTCCAACAATTATTTCTATCATTCCTAGCAGGGAGAGGTTGTTTACTCTTGGTTACCTTCTAATCGATTGGGTTGGGGGAATGATCCATTTCTCCATGCTCTTGCTTCTCCTTGCCTGCCTAAAACTTCTTATAATTTGACAAATGCCTTCGTCTTATAAGTGCTTTAATCTCATCTTTCAAAGTGACATACTCATTGGTGTTATGCCGATAGTCTCTAATGGAATTTACAAAACTTATTTTTGTCTACAAGAAGGAATTTTTACTATTTTTGCGTAGGGAACTTCATCAACCTAGCTACTCAAACATCTTACATTATACTACTTATCAATGCATTTAACAATTTGTATCTATTAAATTATCCTTGGGGAAGCCCTCTATCCTTTTCGAAAGGTCTTTCCTTAGGAGGCACGCTATTAGATTGCATATGCTCCATTTGCCACCAAACGATCTCGACTTCTTCAACATTAATATAGTTTTCAAACTTGGCTAAGAGCTCTAAGAGGTAGACAACAGGGTGTTTGGTCAGGGAGAGGGAAAAATGCCCCTAGTGAAGGCCCGTGCTAATATAATGAGCAGTCACCCATTCATTATGGTCTTGAATGTCTAATGCCAAAGCATTGAAGCAAGCCAAGCATTCCTTAAGGGTCTCATGCCTCCCTTAGTAAAAATTAACTAAAGTAGCTAATGTTTTCCTACGGGTTCAACTAGTAGCAAAGTGTGTAGAAAATGCCTCAACAAGCTGATGGAAATTATCAATCGACTGCCAAGGTAGGGTTGTAAACCATAGCAAGCCAACTTTTTTAAAGGTAGTAGAAAAGGCTTTACACATGATAGCGTCCAAAGCACCCTGTAATAGCATCAGCGCTTAGAATGCTTCTAAATATTCTTGCATATCTATAGTTCCTGATGGTCCCAATAAAATATTAAAATGCGAAAAACAATTGGATCTTGCCTTTTTCATATTGGAGAATTTATATACACATTTATCTAATATAAACTCTTCTTATTTATTTAACAAGTTAGTGAGTTATTTTCTTTTATTGAGATATGTAGCAGATTAATAATTAGTGAATGTGAAGATGATAGAAATAATAATTTCATAGCAAGATATAGAAGCATAAAAAGAAATTGAAGATACTGATTTTTAAAGTGATTCAACTTGAATTGAAACCACAATTCAAGTCTACTCCACTTAATCTTTCTCAACTAAAAAATCTCTTTATAAGGAAACAATCAGGATTGAACAGGGCTCTTAAAAGGCCAGTTCAAAATAAAAAACACAAGAAATTACATAGGCTTTTTGCTAACCTAGAAGAATTATAAACAGGCTCTTCTAAACCTAAACAAAACATAAGAATTATGATAGGCTTTTGTTAACCTTTACAGGATTTCTAAATCCCTAGAAATCTCAAATAAAAAATAAAAATAAGAAAGATTAGGAAATACAATACTGCAAATTTGAGATGAAATCTCAAACAACTAGGATGAATTTAATTGATCTTTGATCCAAAGTATCTTGATTGGATCTTAGAAATTTGATGAGACAGAGAAAACTTGTTTTGCTCTTTTCTTAGAGATTTTCGCACTTGAAGGATAAAGAGAATTGTGAAAACTTGTTGAAAACTAAAAGCAAATAGGCTTTTATAACTGCTGTAACCGACTGTAACAAAATAACTAATTTTTAGTTAGTGAATCGATTTATAACTAATGAATTGGTGTGGTAATCAAATGTTAGTCTGTCATGCACAGATCTTGAATTGAATACTGAATTGATTTAGGCAAATTTTCCAACCTTCGGTAAAAAGAATTTTTCAAATCATCACTTTAGGAATCGATTGATACATCGATTCAAATATCATTTTTCACAAGTTCTTCAGTGAATTGATATGTGAATTGATTCATAAGATAAAAGCAGTTTAATATTGTTTTCTTCAAGTGGTTTGAATCTACTTCATTGTTTAGTTAAAATATTTGGATTAAATCTCATTTGAATTCATTTATAAAAGATCCTATTAAAACAAAATAATTCCTATAACTATTCTTGGATCTCTTAAATAATTTTTCTTTGAACCTATAAAATAAATCAAAAACACTAAAGCATATTGTTAGATAAGATTGTTTTTTAACATTAAAACTAAGGAAAGTATATAGCTAGAGTAACCTAGGCTAATAGTCTTTCCTTTTTTATGTTGACAAATAATTTTAAATGAGGTTTAAAGTAAAATAAAATAAAATTGAAGGGAGGATATTATCTAAATCATCTAAAATGAAGCTTTATGCTTTTTCTCCCCCTTTTGAAACATAAAAAAGAAATAAAAGAGAAGCATATAAAGCATATTAAAAATCAAGTTAAAAATTTATAACTCCCCCTGAATTAGTTAATAAACTTTTGGTTAGAATCGATTAGGGAATTGATTCTTTCATATAAATTAACTTTTTTTTTAAATTTTGATTTATATAGAAACATTGAATTTTTTTTTAATCGATTCATAAATCAATTAGAAATGCAAATTTTTGAGCTAGGAATTGATGCAAAAATTAATTCAAACACACAAATTAATCTTAAAAAAAAATTGAAAATCAATTTGGATTTGATTCAGTGTTCAGAAATCAGTTTTTAATATAGGACTGAACCAAAATTTGCTATCTAAACTTGTACCTTAAACTCTTAATTTATATACTTGCAAAACAAACTTAAGAAACTCCAATACCTAAGTTAGATTTGCATTAAAGAGTCAGACACAATAAATCTAATAAAAAAAATTAAAAGATATAAAGTAAATAGTTGAAAGTATCTAATTTTTTTTCAATTTCTTCAGGGTTTATTATTTCAATTTCTCTTCTAATGAATATAAATCTCTTTTCATCTAAAGGCTTAATAAAAATATCAGCTAATTGGAAATTTGTTTGAACAAAATCTATTGAAATATCTCCCATTTGAACATGATCTTTCAAAAAGTAGTATCTAATTTGAATATGCTTGGTTCAGGAATGCATTACAGGATTTTTGGTTATATTTATGGCACTTGTGTTATCACAAAGTATTGAAATTTTTTCAAACTTTAATCCATAGTCTGAAAGCTATTGTTTCATCTAGAGAATCTGAGCATAACAACTTCCAACAACTATATATTCTACTTTAGCAGTAGATAAAACAACATAGTTTTGCTTGTTACATGACCATGAAACTAATGAGTGTCTAATAAATTAACAAGCACCACTTGTGCTCTTCCTATCTGTTTTACTCCTTGCATAATCTGCATCAAAATATCCTAATAAACTACAATTATCTGACTTAGGATACCAAAGTTCTAAATTTTTAGTTCCTACTTGAAATTTGAAAATTCTTTTAAGTACTGATAGGTGAGATTTAGGTCTACTAATAGTTAAGTATAACAAACTACTTATCATAACTCTACATAGAGTAGGATCTACACTCTTTCCATTCAAATCATTATCTAATTTCAAAGATGGACTCATAGGTTTACATTTATCAAACTAGAATTTCTTTAACAATTCAATAGTGTATTTAATTTGATATAAGAAAATACCTCTAGCTGACTATTTGATTTGTAGGCTAAGGAAAAAGGTTAGCTCCTTCATCATGGATATCTCAAATTTGTTTTGCATTACCTTTAAGAAATTTTTGCACAATTGCTCATTTGTTGAGCTAAAAACAATGTCATCCACATAAATTTATACAAGTAGAATGTCTTTACCTTTCTTAAGTATAAAAAGTGTCGTATCAACAGTCCCTCTCGTAAAGCCTTTCTGGATTAAAAACTTACTAAGTTTGTCATACCAGGCTTTAGGTGTCTGATTTAGACCATATAAGGCTTTTTGCATCTTAAAAACATGGTTTGGATTTAGGGGATCTTCAAAACTTGGGACTTGTTGTACATAGATATCTTCTAAAATGTATCCATTAAGAAAAGCACTTTTAACATCCATTTGCTAAAGTTTAAAATTTCTTGTACAAGCAAATGCCAACAACATTCTAATGGCTTCTAGTCTAGCTACTAGTATAAAGGTCTCATCAAAATCTATTCCTTCTTCTTGGTTATATCCTTTTACTACCAGCCTGGCTTTGTTTCTTATAATTACTCCATTTTCATTAAGTTTATTTCTAAAAATCGAATGAGTCCCTATTACATTGTAATGATAAGATTTTGTCACAAATGTCCAGACTTGATTTGTTGTAAATTGGTTTAATTCCTCTTGCATAGCCAAAATTCAATTATCATCTTCCAGGTCCTTTTGAACATTCTTAGGCTCAATTAAAGAAACAAAAGCTAAGTAATTGCAAAAAATTTTCAAATAACTGTGAGTTACCCATTTGGATGCATCTCCTATTATAAGTTAGGTGATTTCTCATGAATTTCCAAGATTTTTGACGAGAGTTGGGTGGTGTGATGTCCAATATGGTGGAGTTTTTCTCTTCTTTTCTTGGTTCTGTAGCATATACCTTTGATTTTCCTTATTGATTTGTTGGAGTGGAGTTGGAGGTCCACCAATCTTGTTGATCTTTCCTTGCACTTAATTTGTTATCACTCAAAGCAAATTCATCAAAAATAACATGCATAAATTCTTCTATCTTCAAGGTCATTCTGTTATATACCCTAAAGGCCTTGCTAGATGAAGAATAGCTAAGAAAAATTCCTTCATCAGATTTAGGATCAAATTTATCTAGATTATTCTTACCATTATTATGTAGAAAACATTTACAACCAAAGACATGAAAGTATGAAATGTTAAGCTTTCTTCCAAAGTATAGTTCTTGGGGTGTTTTATTTAAAATAGGCCTGAGAAATATCCTATTCATGATATAGCATGTAGTGTTAATTGTATCAGCCCAAAATTACTTTAGAAGTGTGCTGTCATTTAGCATGGTTCTTGCCATTTCACTCAAACATCTATTTTTTCTTTCAACAATACCATTCTATTGTGGTGTTCTAGGTGCAGAAAAATTATAAGTAATGCCATGCATTTCACAAAAATTGATGAATTCCTTATTTTCAAATTCTTTCCCATGATCACTTCTTATGGAAATGATGGAACATCCTTTTTCATTTTGTATCACGTTAACAAGTATTTGAAAGGCTTAAAATGTGTCACTTTTATGAGACAAAAAGAGAGTCCATGTAAATCTAGAAAAATCATTCACAATCACGAATATATAGGAGTTACCTCTATGGCTTCAGATTCTAAATGGACCAATTAAGTCCATATGAAGTAAGTTAAGGGGTTTTGAAGTTGAAATATTATTTTTAGATTTAAATAAGGATTTCACTTGTTTACCTTTCTGATAAGCACCACATACTTTGTCTTTGATGTAGTTCAATTTAAGCAAACCAAATACTGGATTCTTCTTAGATAATTTTCTAATTAATGTCATGTTAACATGTCCTAGTCTTCTATGCCAAATCCAAGTATCATCATCAAAATTAACTAAACATGCTAAGTCCAATTTAAATTCAAAATCAAGATCAAATAAGTAGACATTCTTAACTCTATGTCTTACAAGCTTAAGTTGGTTATCACTACCATTTACAACTAAGCATTTCTTTGAATTAAAGATAAATTTATTCCCTTTATCACAGAACTGACTTATACTTAACAAATTATGTTTTCAGCCGTCTGCATATAGAACACCATTTATGCAACAATTTGAAGACTTACCAATCTTACCAATCCCTTTGACTTTCCCTTTAGAGTTATCTCTAAAAGTCACCTTACCTCTATTCATAGGTGTGAGACAAATGAACTTATCTTTGTTTTCAGTCATATGTCATGAACATCTACTATCCAGGAATCATAAATTTGTGCTTTGTATCTCACATCCTTGTAACATGAAGTTTATACTAGCATTGATGGTACCCGCTGACTTTTGGGTCCATTAGTGTTAGTAGACATAACAGAGATTTTTCTAATAGTTGTAGATTTAGGTAACCATACCAATCCTTCATTTGGTTTTAATATGTAAGTACCATTTCTAAAAGAACATTTTTTGATGTGATGCCCCTTATGATTACAATAGAAACAAGTAATATTAATAGGGCTCCATTTCTTATTCTTTCTATAATTTTGCTATCTAAATCCTATACCAGCTTTATTGTAATATTTTGCAGCACATATTCTAGTTTTTTGTTACTATTAGAAAAGCTTTGCAATTTCTTTATTAAACCCTTAATCTCAAATTTATATAGACTACATTGTTTACAATCCTTTTCAACTAAGGTAGTCAATTCACCATTTTCCTTTTCTAAAAAACTTAACCTTTTCAGTTAAAACTTTCTACTCATTTTTAGCAGTAGTTAATTGCCTTTTAGTTTCTACTAATGAGTTATACAACTTAACACAAAGATCATCTAAATCCTCATCATCACTATCTTCATTAAAATCTTTCTCAAATTCATCACTAAATTTATCACTATCTGAAATAGTAAAGAAAGGATTTTTACTCAATACCTCAAGATTATCATTATGTCTGGTCATAAGACATAATAAGGCATCATCCTCTAATTCATCTTCATCAGTAGTATCGACCTTTTCATCATCCCAAATAGAAAAATTAGACTTTTTATAAGATTGTCTTTTCTTTTTTCTCTCATTCTCTAATTGCTTCTTCAAATAGACTGGAGAGTCTGGCTTAATATGTCCAGGTTTCTTGCATTCAAAATAAGTAGGGATAGTGTTGATTGAACTCCCTTGCTCAGTCTTGGCATTATTCTTTCTTTGCGCTATTTTTTTTCTCTTTTCCTTTATTTTTCTTGTCTCTTAAGATTCTCTACAGTTTCTTACTCAGTAAAGCCACATCTTCTTTGTTAATAGTTTCTATATCAATTTCAGATTTTCCTTCATCTGATTCAGTAGCTTTAAATGCAAAAGTCTTTTTCTTTTTGTCATTCTCATTCTTCTTATATCTTCTTAATTCAAGCTCATGCTCTTCAAGATTGTCAAACAGCTTTTGAATTGTAGGGATACCCATCTTCAATGATTCTTTGATTGTAGTGACCTTGGACTGCCACTCTTTAGTTAAGGATCTTAAAATTTTATGAACAAGATCTGCATTTTCAAACTTTCTACCAAGCAGAGTTAAATGGTTAGTAATAGTAGTGAATCTTTAAATTAAATCCTTAGTAGACTCACCCTCTTTCATTTTAAACATTTCATATTGTGACACAAGTATATGCACCTTTGAAGTCTTAACCTATGAAGTGCCTACATGTGCAATCTTTAGTGTGTCCCAAATTTGCTTAGCCATAAAACGGTTTAAGATTCTTTCATATTCATTTGGTGACAAGGAATTTAAAATTATCCATTTCACTTTTATAGCAAGCAAGTGTTTCTTTCTTTCATTTTCTGTCCAAAGTGATTTAAGTTTAAGTTCTACATCACCATTGATTATTGTCCTAAGGGGTTTATAGCATTCCTCTACCAATTTCCACATATCCACATCTATAGCCTCAATAAAATCTCTCATCTTCTGTTTCCAATAGGTATAGTGTTTCCCATTGAAATCAGGAGGTTTGTGCATTAGTGGACATTTAGGCAACAAAAAATAGGTAGAATACATATTTTTCAAGAAAGATACAGATGTATCCAAAGCCAAAACTCTGATACCAACTGATGGTCCTAATAAAATATTAAAATGCTAAAAATAATTGGATCTTGCCCTTTTCCTGTTGGGAAATTTATATACACCTTTATCTAATATAAACTCTTCTTATTTATTTAACAAGTTAGTGATTTATTTTCTTTTATTGAGATATGTAGTAGACTAATAATCAGTGAATGTGAAGATGACAGAAATAATAATTTCATAGCAAGATATAGAAGCATAAAAAGAAATTGAAGACATTGATTTTTAAAGTGGTTCAACTTGAATTGAAATCGCAATTCAAGTCTACTCCACTTGATCTTTCTCAATTGAAAGACTTCTTTATAAGGAAACAATCAGGATTGAATAAGGCTCTTGAAAGGCTAGTTCAAAATAAAAAAATACAAGAAATTACACAGGCTTCTTGCTAACATAGAAGAATTATAAACAGGCTCTTCTAAACCTAAACAAAACACAAGAATTATGACGGGCTCTTGCTAACCTATACAAGATTTCTAAATCCCTAGAAATCTCAAATAAAAAATAGAAATAAGAAAGATTAGGACATACAATACTGTAGGTTTGAGATGAAATTTCAAACAACTAGGATGAATTCAATTGACCTTTGATCCAAAGTATCTTGATTAGATCTCAAAAACTTGATGAGGCAGAGAGAAAATGTCACGACCCAATTTCCAGGTCCGTGACCGGCGTAGAAGATCATCCGTAAGAGATATCCTACAAGCCTAACTGTACATTTTGACCATTAATTTTCTTTTATTCCTGTCAAAAATTCGACAGAGTCTCCCCTATAATTTGGA
>JANHAO010030704.1:0-10087 GCA_026873985.1 Saraca asoca
AATTTAGCCAGTTATTATGTATGTTCAGCTAGATTAAAGAGGAAAAATCAAAAAATTTGAATATATATATATATATATATATATACACGCACAAGCTTCTCAACTGTATTTTTAAATTTTTAATATATATTTATATTGATTTATATATTTTATATATTAATAATTTAAAACTATATTTTTTAGTGTATGAGTTGTTTCTCTTTCCCCTTCTACTATCGGAGCATTACTCTTCCTCTCTCTGTTTATCTGTGTTCTCTTCTTCTCTCTCTTCTTTTCCTCTCTCTCTCTTCTGTTTCTCTCACATGGCAACTACCAAAAGGGAGGGTTGGGAATGGGAACAAGTTTCAAAAGCACCCATACGACGCCGCAGGATTGCCAGATTGTTTTCCTCTGTGAATCGCTTGAATCGTGTGACTCGTACGATTTCGGCACAACTCGTACGATCCTAGCGATTCATATACCAATTCTAGCACCACTCCGATTCTTTTCTCCGATTTGCATCGTTTTGGCTTGGAATCAAATCGAACCGCACGATTCAAATCGTGAATCGTACGATTTCTATAACTATGCTGCGAACAAACCCAACAGATATCAAACAACGAGAACAACTTGCTCCACAACTCCCAAGCCAAAACACAATGAAGAAACTAAATATTACAGGTCTCTGAACTTCGACAGCATATCACACACGTTTGGAGATTAGGCCTCATGGCACCTACACACCTAAAGCATATCATTAGTATTAATACTATCAAGAACAGCAGTTCAAACAAAAACTTGAACCTTGGAAAAGATAGTGAAAGGCATAACTTGATTAGAAGGATTTTTAACCAAAAAATTATTAAAAAAAAAAAAAAAGATTTTACAAGTGTAACAGCCAGAGGAATACAAAGACCAAGTGCCCCTATCCAAAACAAAAGAAAAGGTAACAAAATCAAGCAAGGACATCAAAACAATTAAATCAGAAGTCTCCATCATTCAAATTTCTCATAAAGCGACAGTTCCAAGAAGAATTAGAACCTTCGTGATGGATAAACATAGAAATAACAGCATCATGTAAAGAAGATAAAGACATGGAAACCAGTCCAAAAAAGCAATCTCTCCCACCAATGATCCTCCCTGAAGTGGAAACAAGAGCCATCCACCACATTATAACTAAGGTAAGAAAAAAAGAATAAACTTGTGAAATGAATTTCCAAGGGCTTTTGTGAGTGGTATTGTTCACCATCTTGGCATCGCAACCATTAGTTTGAAGACCATACTTGCTCTTAATTACCTTGTGCCATAAAGAGTCAAGCTCTCAAGGGAATCGCCACAACCACTTAGCCACCAAAGCAATGTTTTTAGAAACCACATTCCCAAGACCTAACCCAGCTTCATTTTTAGGCTTGCAGCAAACCTCCCAACTCACTAGATGATCCTTCTTATCACCTCCACTCCCACTCCATAAAAAACCCCTCATTAGTCTCAATATATTAGCCACTCCCACAGAAATCTTAAACAAAGAAGGATAATAAAGAGGGATGTTCAACAAACGTGATTGGATAAGAGTGACCCGACCCCAAAAACTGAACAAGGATTTCCTCCCAATGGAACGCCCAAATAAGAGCGGCATTTACAAAAAATTCCTCCAACTATCCCCGAAACCCTTATGCTTCATCAATTTATCTAAAAAATTCCAATTAACCAAATCATACACTTGTTCAAAATCCAATTTAAAAACCATACCTTGGCATTTACAAAATTGAACATCCTCCACACCTCATTAGCCACAAGAGCGGCATCAATAATCTGTCTACCAGCCACAAAAGCACTTTGAGAAGGCAAAATAATATCTCCAGGAACTTCACATAACCTCAAGGACAAAACTTTAGTGATAATCTTGTAAACACTCGTAATCAAAGTGATCAGCCTATAATCCATGACCTTCACAGAATGAACCTTTTTAGGAACTGAGGTAATGAACATAGAATTCATGTGTACCAATAACACCATTCAGATGAAACTCAAGAAAAACCTTAAAAATGTCCCCTTAAACACCTCCCAACAATTTTGAAAGAAAGCAAATGTGAAGCCATCAAGACTTGGAGCCTTCTCATTATCTAAACTCCAAACAGCCCTTTTGTTCTCCTCTTCCTCAAAAGGTCATTCTAGCCACTTAGACTTTAAGATTTTCTATAGGAGACCAATTTAAACCTTTGCTTCCTAATCTGGCTGCAAATTGTTATCAAACATAAAGACATCCAACATAACCATCTCATTAAGAATCTCCTTCAAATGCACATCCGAAAACTTCTTTATTCCACACTTTCAATTTATCTTCAACAAATTTCAATTTTTTCATAAAAACAAAGCCAGCCTAACCTTCCAAATTACAATCCTCCCACCACACCTTCACACGACCATGTAAAGAGGTGCAACCACATATTTTCAAAATGAAAAGGACTAGGACCCCATTTAACCCTATTGGATTCCAACAAGATGGGAGAAATGATCAGACATTATTTTTGGCAAAAAACTTCTTGGATTAGGTTTGAAACGCCTCCTCCCACTCATTAGGGAATAAAAATCTACCCAAACGAGGGGACATAAGTCTACCCCTGGAGACAGACCAACTGAATTGAGTACTTGCTAGGGCAATATCTCTCAAGCAACAATCCCTAATAAAAGTGTTGAAACCTTGCATATTGGAAGTAATCCTAGAATTGCCTAACTTTTCGTCTGGGGAACAACAAACATTAAGTCACCCCCCACACACCAAGAAGGAGAACAAAGCTCATTTAACGCATACAACTCTTACATCAGGATTGATATGGTTGAAACAACTAATCCAAGGGCTACAATTTTGTGAAACAAGATTAGTGAAAACTCAATTGTGATAATCAAGTAGCTTTGCACATTGCATCTAATCCAGATTTCCATGAAAAAACCAAACAAAGAAATTGATTATCATTTTGTTCGAGAAAAAGTTTTGTTTGGAGATAGTGTGACTGCATTCACTAGTTCTAATGATCAATTAGTGGACAAATTTACTAAGTCTCTTCAAAGTCCAAGGGTAGATTACCTTTGTAACAAGCTTGATGCATATCACATATATGCTCCAACTTGAGGGAGAGTGTAGAAATATGTAAATATGTAAGATAGGAAACTAATCTCAATTATTGATTCTCTGATGTCTAGGATTTTAGGGACTCTAATTGATTGTAAATAAGCTATGATTGTTTATTTATTGGTGTAAAAATATATGCTTCATGCTGAGTATTTTTCTCAAGCCATTCACCAATCTGTGTTTCAAGTACCACTAATATCAATTACATGTTAATAAATTTAAATATACCATCAGTCAAACTTCAGCAAAAAAGGGAAAACAAGTTTTTCCTCTCCTCTCTCCCTCTCTTCGCTTGCTCTCTCCCAATCTCCATTACAACTACTCCCATCAATTTTTCTCACTCCACTTATTTACTCCTGTTTCCTTCTCTACCAAAGCCATTTTCATGTAAGAGTATCCCATTTTCATAGAATATTTTTGGTGCTCTATTATTCAATCCTTTTTTAAACTCTCCGACTTTTCTAACATATTAAAGGGGATCAGTTCTTCATATTCAAAATTTTTCAAACTGTCTCTTATTGCTTATGAGGCATAGTTACTTCAAAATCCTAGGGCTTATCCATACCACATTCGTATAGAGTACTGGTACACCAAAGTACTTCATGGGTACGTTTCAAGTAGATATTATTTTGAAGCATTTTTAATTAAAAAAGGGTACCCAAAGGATACGTACCAGGTACATGTTTCTTTCGATGAATGGAATATTAAGGTTGTTTTTTCCAATAATGACAAGGAGATAAATCACAAAATCAATGCTCATAATTTGAAGATGTTATTTGCTTTACCTTTTATTTTTTGTTATGTTTTATTCATTTTATTATTATACCATTAGCGTTCGAACAAGTTCTTGGCTTTGAACTTTTATATTTAGTAGCATTTTTATAAATTATAACATTTTTTATGTTGGGTTACAATGGTTGTTCATGATATATTTTATAATATTATTCACTTATACTATTATTTTGATAGAAAAATAAAAATGTCATTTTCCTTATGCTATTAATTTTAATCACACATATAAATAATAGACTTGAATTTTATATAATATATTTTGGCATTTACTTAATCCTGATAGGCATGCTTGGTCACTAGACTCTCCTGGCATGTTTACTTGCAAGTCTTTCTTCAATTTTTTGGTCTAGCATCCTTCAAATCCTGATTCACCATTCCTTAATTCTTTCTAGAAGATGAAGGCTTCGTCTAAGGTTAAATTTTTTGTTTTGACTGCTATTTTGCACAAGGTTAACACATCATATATTACAAGTGCACACACTTCATAAGCATTATCTTCGGATATGTGTTTAATGTGTTCTAAAAGTTCAGAATCTAATTGTCACTTGTTTCTTCACTGTGAGGTGGCATGGCAGTTACGGAATAAGCTTTTTTCTTTGTTTGGGATTTCATGGGTTTGTACAAATACCCTGGACATTTTCTTTTCAAGTAGATATGGTCTTTTTCAGACAAAACAAGCGATAAAAAAGTTCTTTGGGAAGTGGCAAGTCTTGCTGTTTTATGGTTTATATAGTTGGAAAGGAATACTAGAATTTTTAAACAGCAATTTCAGCCTATGGTTTTGGTGTGGGATAAGATACTGTTTGTTGCTTCTTTGTAGCTTAAAGCTCATGATTTTTTTCATGGGATTAGTTTGACTGATTTGCAAAGGGATTGGAAATCTGTTTTGTAACTTTGATTGCTTGCTATCTATATAACTTTTAGTCTTTTAGATTTTCTATCTTTTTGAGGATGCCTCATCCTCTTTATTTGTAATCCTTTCCTCCTAATAATTTTTTCTTTTTCTATAAAAAAAAAAAAGTTTTCAGAAAAATGTCACATTGGCATACTCATATAGTACCTAGTATGATACTCATAACAGTACTTGCACAACATAGCTTATGCTTTCTTAAATTTTTTTATTTCAAAATCATAGCTCTCATATTCTTCCTCTCCTTCATTTTCTCTCTCCTCCACCCTTCACTATCTCTAAGATCTCACTCCTTCCTCCATAACCACTTCCATCATTTCCACCAATACCTAGTCTTTCCTCCATATCCACCAAGCAACACTTCTGCCTTTGTTAAGTGGTTAACGGCAGGTGCAATTTACATGTTTCTTACACTTTCTGGGTGCTATTTCCAAGTTCCAAAAGTTGGTAAAGGCCTAATCCAATCACCCCAAAGTTGAAGGTGGGCTTGTGTATTTTTCTCTAAAATTTATCCAATGTTTTGTCTTCCAAATTTTTCATGGTTGGACCAGGATTTTAATTATAGTGTAGCCAAAGCCCTTTCCTCCCTTTTTTGTACTTTTACTATCTTTAAGGCTTTAATTCTATATTTCTGTATAATGCAAAACCAACTTTTTATCAAAATTTCATACAATCTGCAGGACAGCATGGATAAACACCTGCTCATCACAAGCTTTATCTCCCCCTGGTTTCATCAGCGTGATCTATTCCAACAAATTGCTTCTTTTCCTTCGATATATCATCAGTCAAAAAAAAAGAAAAATCCCAATCTTCCCTCAAAATAATTAACTCAGAGAATCTCGGCAGAGAAGCATGGTTCAGGGATCTGACATTGCACAACTAGCTAGGTAACCACTAAAATCTAGATAAAATCACCTCTAACCTGGAGCACTTTAATTTTAGGATTGTTCTATACTTCTATCAACTATTACTTGGGTGCAAAATTAATTTTTCATATAATAATTGTCTCAAAATAGGAATTCTAGTTCTACAAATCTTTTCATCTCTGGCTTTGCTTGAAAATTGAAGATGAGAAATATAAATAATTGGGAAGGGAGAAGAACATGCCAAATTTGACGAGGGCCAGGTTTTGTGCGTTTAGATGCTGCAATTGCTCTTAGGTGAGGCCGGGCAGATGCAGAGTCAGTAATTGGTGTTACTGGTGAAGATTGCAAAAGTTGATCCAGGTAAGGCATGTCATCAGTTCCAAAAACTTTCCATGGTTGCCCCTTCATCTTAGCCTCTATGTCTCCTACAAGTAGAGCTGCTGCACCTACTTCTAAGAAATTATGTGTTCTCATGTCCTGAGAATTTACAGCACGATCACTGTATCATAAAAGATATAAAAGAAAAAAAGGTCAATTTCTGTATAAAGGCTAGAGGGTACAAAATATATCAGCAATAGCAGATATAAGCTTAAGGCTAAAGCAACCACCAACAGGGATATTATAAAGTGATAAATAAATAGTAAGTGCAAAAGGTTATTTACACTTCAGCAGATACTGATGATGACTGGTCTTCCTCAAGCCAGCGCCATTTCAGGACATCATCAGCAATGAACCAAAGTTCTTCCTTTTCATCAACTTGTTCGATTTTTGATAACTTTGAAACAGATGAAGAAACTGAATCCTTCTCTAACATTTCTGGAACATTTGCTGGACATAGTTGGGAATTAAAGGATTTACTTAGCAAAGATGACAAAGATGGCAATGACTGCCCTGATGCAGAAGGTGCTCCAACAAAGGCAGCTGGTTGAAACAACCGTTTTGGAATGTGTTGTGCAACTAAGGAACGGACATAACTCAGTGACTTCACAAGTGCCTCAGAAGCAAAGCTAGATACAGGCAAAGGAGATACATTTGTGAATGTCGTAGATGCACCAGACTGTTGACCCAATGATCGTGGCCATGTTCGATTCAGATTAACATCACATTCAGCAATTATGTTTGAACAAAAACGATCTACCTGAAGTAATGTCTCCTCACTCGGTCTGTACCTGAATCAATTAAAATGAATAGTAAAGTTTCAGTTCTATAAGGAGCAAACCAATAAGAGATGGTTTCTTGTCAAATTTGCAGTCAATTAGTCTTGTAAGGAATTATGCTAGCTGCCAATTCAGGTGATACACACACACATATATTATAGAAATACAAATTTAGGTGAGGTTACAATTGTCAAGAAAATCCATTCAGCTTACAATAAAAGTAAAGCAGTATATACAAAGACTACCACTATAGTACCATGTCCAAAAGATTTCCTTGCCATTTTTACCAATTCCATTCCAACCCATTCCACTCACATTCACTCCTGTAAAAATCAACTCCATGTACCAAACATCATCAAAAAAACTAACCCACCATTCCTGATCAGTTTTATATGACACACTAGAAACTATAAAGACCACACTCAATCTTAAATTGATAAATAATGATAAACAGTGGCCTACATTAATAGACACGTATCAGATATGCCAGAATGTATTAAGTGTTAGATATGAAGATCTGCCCACCCTATGTCATGACTCATTACCAGATGACTCCAAGTTCTTGCATGTCCATAATTGCTTTTAGACTTGCATATCTCACAAACTATAGTGCAAACACGATAGCAAATTAAATTTTGGATAAGATCTCTGCGTAAGTTCATTTTCAAAATTCCCTGGACAAAAGAACTAAAATAGACATTTAAATACAGTGCAGCAGTCTTCTCATACATGCTCTCACATGTCACACCCCCTCCCCCCAATAAAAACCACCCAAAACGAGGGCATAAAAGTAATGTCCAAGTCAATAATGCATAAAGCAGCAAGAAAGAGCATGTCCCAAAATTTGTGGTACCTCAGAGCATCACATAGTCTGCATGATTGTTGTTCATCCATCTCTATTTGAAGCAAAGTACCATTATTCCTTAACTAGTGTCTTTTTTTTTTCTTTTTTTTTTCGGGTGATAGAGCCTTAACTAAGAAAATTTAAACAAAATAATGTTTCTGCCTATAAGGAAGTTGCCTAAGAATTTTAGTTGAATATTAGCACAAAGTAAATTCAACACAACCAAGTTGGCAGGAACAGCAAAAGACAACATTAACAATAAATGGGGAAAGAAGTGTGGAATGAATGAACTCTTTGTCACAAAATATGTGAACATTATTTCACTATGCAGCTTTACAAAAATATGGCAGAGAGACAGAGGATGGTATATTAAATACAATTGAATATACAATTTGTTGTAAATCTGTAAAATATTTTGTTTTTATTTTTTTTTTTATTAGCTATGAACAGCTAGGAAATCTGTACAAATCTGTATAGATTTTGATTTTTTTTTCTTTTTATTATTTAGATTGGTTGATCACTGATTCTTAGGGATCCCAGTCTATTTGAATTAATTAGCCAAATCAAATCCCCATGATTAGGCTCTCCTTTTGTGTATAAATAGAGATATGTACTAATCATATGGTAATAAAGAAACATTTTCTCCTTTTCCACACAATTGTTGGATGCAAGAAACTTACCATAGAAAGTAATGTTTAAAAAATACATATTATTTTAATATGAAGCTTTATGAAAATATGGCAGAGAGACAGATGATGATATGTTCAGTTCAGAAACATACCTTAGAAGGTACCGTTTTAAAAGTGCCACACACCTCGTGACTACTGCAGGACTGAAGCAAATAGAGTGAAAATCAGTAGCAGAAAATATGAAACTTGTAGTGCGTCAAATAATAACTGAATTCTAAGTAACAGAGAAAAAGAAATAATTAACAATGTATATCAGAAGAAACAATGAAAGTGGTATAAACTTTTATGTTGCAGAAACCTAAGAACTCCTATTGATCCTTACATAAAGAAGGGGGAAGTTCATCTGAGCAGATATTTGAATATTTTAAACCCTGACATAAGTTAATTATAACAAATCCAAATGGCATAGGTGCCAGAGTCATAATTCCACAGAAGCTGAACATATTCAGCAATGATGATAGAACACGGGGAAAAGAATGTCAGCATTGTTTGAACCAAATCAGGATATGTTGGAGTTTGTAATCACACACCAAGATGCAGCACCAACAGATGCAGATTCTGGATATCTGGAAGTTTGTCAGCATTGTTTGAACAAAATCAGGATATGTTGAAGTTTGTGATCATGCACCAAGATGCAGCATCAACATGGGGAAAAGAATGTTAGCACTGTTTGTTCCAATTTGTAACTTCATCCTTATACTTTTTTTCCTTGTAATTACATCCTTAGAGTTTATTTTTATTTGTAATTAGCTCTCTCCGCACATTAATTTGGAGATTTTCAACTACAATGATCCTACATGGCTAACACTTGTAGACTACAATGAAGAGCTATTTATTAGAATGACAAATTGTTGTAGTTTAAAGAAAATATTTAGACAAATACAATGGAATCGAATCCACTAGAATCGAAAATATGCATGATTGAAATTATGATTCTTGATTCTTTAAGTAATTTTTGTCACTATGGTTCTACCTTTTTCATTTCTATATCATAATGTAACTATACAAATTAACAAACGTTTATCATATTAGACAACTACAGATGGAAATCTCTAAATTAATTGTGGTAGAGAGTTAATTACATTCATAATTAAACTCTAGGGATCTAATTACAAAGAAAAAAATTCAAGGAGAAAATTACAAATTGAAGCAAACTACACAAACGAAAACCTTAATTTAATCCTTTTTTTATAAAACAAGAATTTATTAAATTCGATATGATTTCAAAGCCTAAATCAAAGAAATTAGAGTTATACGTGTCTTACTTTGAATAACTGGTTAAAAGGCCACTCATCTATTTTTCCTAATCTTTTTCAACTAAAAAAATTGGGGAATGGGCTTGTTACTCAGACTGCTTTTACAGTGAAAACTTAGGCTTATTATTAGTTACGATGCACAGACACTTCATATAGCAGTCGTGTCCGCATGTCCATGTCGTTTCCGACACCGACACGAAACGTGTCGGGGCCGTGTCCATAATTTCAAAAAGTTCGAACACGCGTTCCCTATTTCGACACGCGTGTCAAGCTCGATTCCAGGGCCGTGTCCATAATTTCAAAAAGTTCGGACACGTATTCTCCATTTTAACACGCGTGTCAAACTAGATTTCCAACTTATTATTTGTTATGCCCTACAATTTAATATTATGAATACTTATTTTCATATGAAAAAATAATAATTACAATATATATATTTACAAATAAGCATAATATTTTTTTAA
>JANHAO010030705.1:0-10082 GCA_026873985.1 Saraca asoca
AATTTGGAGAAATTAATTATTAATTAAAATTAATTAGATTAATTTTATATGCCTTTAAATGATTTGAAGGATATTTTGGACTTTTACCAATATTTCGGGGGCCTATCGAGTCACACACAGAACGAAAAATGAGTTATTGCCTTTAAAATCACAATTTGGATATATTAAATATCCAAGGACTAAACTGCAATTTGCTAAAATTATAAGGACTAAAAATAGTTTTTTTTCAGTGGCACAAAACGACATGTCGTTTTGGCTTCTGGTTGCTAGCCAAATGACATGTCGTTTGGGTTTGCCCATTTTCCTCGCTACGGTTGCATTTTGATGCAGATAAAAAAGGGGAAAAATAATGAAGTAGCCAAGCTCTATTAGGGTTTCGTGGTGGTTTGATTTTGATTTTTGAAATCGAAATTTGATTCTCTTCTCTAGCTAGTACTTGGGTTTGGATCAGGACCTCCCGGATTAAGGCCATTTAGAATGTTTTCCGGCATGAGCTAACCGGTGGAAGCAGGACGTTTGGACTGGGTTTTTAGTGGCGCAATTTTGAGCCAACACATGTAGATGCGCTTGACCAAAGAGGTTGGTTGAGCCCTTAATTTAATATTTGTGCTGTTGATACACTAGAACCAATGAGATCCGGGGTAATTTTGCTCGGTTTATTTTCTGCAAAAAAAAAATTAATTTTGATTTCATCACTGAGCAAAACCAACAGATGCTAGTTGATAGGCCTTATGGTAAACGATTTTAGATATCTAATGGGTTTATAGGACTAATTTGAATCATGATAGTTTAATGAACAAACTCAAGGCTAGGCTTGTTGTCAAAGGATACTTGTAATAGCATGGAGTGGACTTCACTAGTACTTTTGCACTAGTTGTAAGGCATGATACTATAAAACTTTTATCGGCCTTGGTAGCAAAATATGGTTGCAAGCTTTGTCATGTAAATGTTAAGTCAACCTTTCTCAATGGAGTTCTTAAAGAAGATATATTTGTTGAGTAGCCTAAAGGGTTCAAATCTAAAGACAAAGGAAAGAAAGTGTATTAGTTATGTAAAGCTCTTTATAGGCTAAAGCAAGCCCTAAGAGCTATGTAGAGCAAAGTGGATTCATATCTAGTTCAAAATGGCTTCCAAAGAAGTGAGAACGAAGCCAATCTATATGTTAAAAGGGAACCAAATCAAGTTCAACTAGTGGTTCTCTCTATTTGGATGATTCACTTATCATAGGGTCTTATATAAACTTAATTAAATGCTTCAAATCAAGCATGAAGGAAGAATTTGATATGATATATCTAAGAGAAATGAAACACTTCCTTGGAAAGGAAAGTTCCAAACATGAAACTGGCTTTTTGTCTCTCAAGAAATATATACCAAAAAACTATTGAAAAAGTTCCACCTAGAAAGAGCTAAACCAATCACCACTCCATTGGTTGTTGACCAAAGACTCTCCAAAGAAGACACAGATGCTAAGACTAATGTGACTATGTATAGAAGTTTAGTAGTCAGCCTACTTTACCAATGTTTTACAAGGCCTACTCTTATGTATTTTGCTAGTATTCTCTCAAGATTCAAGCAAGCTCCAAGCCACATTCAATTGGATACTACAAAAAGAGTCTTAAGGTGTGTAAAGAGGACAATAGATTATGGTGTGTGTGGTACATGAAAGAATGACAGTGGGGAACTTAAAGGATATATAAATAGTGATTAGGCAAGCTGTGTGGATGATTCCAAGAGCACCTCAGGTCATTGTTTTTCCTTTGATAGTGGAGGTTTTTGCTGGAATTCAAAAAAAAACAAGAACTGGTGGCTCAATCTTCTAGTAAAGTTGAATACATATTAGTTGCAAGTGCAGCAAATCAGGGAATTTGGCTTCGAAAGATGCTTGCTAGTTTGGGTTTTCCTTAAGAAAATGCTACTGTCATTGGGGTTAACAATATGTCAGCCATAGCAATCACTAAAATCTTGTCCACGATGGTAGAACCAAGCGCACAAAAGTTAAATTCATTGCAATTCAGAAAGCTAAGAAGTAAAAAGAGATTAATCTCAAGCATTGCTCCTCTGAAGAACAAGTGGCTGATATCATGACTAAAGCTTTGCCATAATTAAAGTTTGATTTTCTAAAGACCAAGCTAAGAGTATTTAAGAAAAATCTCAATGAAGAGTGTTAGAAAATTGAGATTTTTCTTGTGATCTCTGAGTTAGTTATTACTCAATAGTCAATGTATTAAATTGTTTAAAAACAAGTCTATCAAATAATATCTTATTTTGGTTGATAACTTATTGGGTTAATCTATCTAAACATAATCTTTTTCTAAGTTTAGAGGTTATTGTTTTATATAAATTAGAATTCTCCTTGTTAATAAAGATGATGCAAATCATCCACAAAAATCAGACCTTAATCTACTCTGTTTTCATTTACTTTGTTACTAGAGATATGAGTTTACAAGAGTAAGACCAAGAACTGAGCTATGTTCAATAAGTCAAATTTATGAAATAGAAAGTGAATCATTTGCCAAATACTTCTAACTTCCTTCCTTTTTTTTTTAAGATCAAACTATTAACTTTGCATCCAAATCCAACTCATCTAGTTTGTGAGTTGGCTATTGAAACTCAAATTTATAATTATTTTCAACAATATTAAAATATTATTTTAAAAGGTAGCTTGTTATATTTTATATTGAAAGGAAATTATATACGCTCTGAAAAGATTATAAGATTTACAGAATCGTGGAACCATAATTTATGAGGGGGTGCAACTCTAAAATATCTTTAAAAGAATGTATATAGCAAAATTGAAGTGATAAAAATATTAGTTAATCATTATTACATGCAAAGTCATAATTTCACCAACCTAATTTATTTAAATAACAACCTATCACATGAAAAAAAAATTTAAAAAAAGGCACCCTGCATTTTTATTTATTATTTGTTTGAGATAGCATTTTTTTTTATTCATATATAAATAAGAGTTTTACCTCTAATTTTTATTGATTTAATTTCAATTTACAAACAATATAAATGTGTTTACTCTATTAGATTATCACTTGAGTTGTTATGTTATTAAAAAAATTATTAACATTATTTTATTATTAAAAACTAAAAACTCTTAAATACTTTCACTCTTCCAATAATGAAACTCATTTTGGTCTACTCATAATGTAAAATTTTTACAATGGCCATGTCACCTCCTGATCTACGGCACGTGATCGGTATAAAAGGTTACCGTTGGGAAATCCACTATAAACCAAATAATGCAGAAAATACTCTTAAATAACATAATTGTAACAAATTATACTACTAAACAAATGTATTTATTGAACATTTAATTTAAAATCTACCAAAAATCCATCAGAATTTTCTCTCTTTTTCAAGCCCCAGGGCATTAGGCCCATGCAACAATCAAGGGCTACACACTTTATATACAACCTGTTCAATGAAAATCAAGACAACAAAAGCCCAAACAACACAGTATATACAACCTTATGGGCAACAACCAAACCAAACACATGCACATTTCAACTATGCCAACAGCCAAACTAATCTACTCAATCAAAGAGCAAACTCTAAACTGGATAAATAAGGGAGGATAGTGGGGGTGGCTTCATGCTCTAAAAAATAGGAATGAAAACAACGTGACACTACAAAAAAAAAAAGCATTTTAATAACTTAAAATAGCAACTGAAATTTTTCGATTGCTAACTGTGACTGAATTGAGACTACTTTGCGACTGATTGGCTAAGAAAAAAAATTTAAAAATTTTTTGGGGTTTAGCGACCAAATCATAGACCAAATTTTTCGGTGCCAAAATTTTTGATCGTTATTCAGTCGCTGTATAGCAGCAAATTGTGAAAATTTTGACTTTATTTTGGAAAAACTCTTGCGACCGACTATTTCGGTGGCCAAATTAGGTCTTGATCCTTTAGCGATCAAATTTTTCAGTTACAATTTGCAATATGGAATCGAGGACTAAAATGAAAAACTTTTACAAGGACTAAAATGAAAAGTTTTTTTTCCAATGGGGTCATTTTGTAAAATTTTCATAGTTTAGGGGTAGAAATGTGTTGACGTCGGATTTTGATCATGCTCCAAACTCCGGCCAACGGGGGCATTCTTAAGGGATGTCAAGCCTATTTCCAATTCGACTTATACAGGATGAGGAAGTGAATTAGAATCAAAGGAGGAGTAGTAGTGAGAGTGTAAGTTTTAGCGTGGTTTAGCCAAATCCGGATGGCACTGGACCCTATGTCCACGACGAGGATTTTACTTATGTAAAGTAATTTGCAGAGTTTCTACTCACAAGATTGTCCTCTTTTCTTTCTAACAATGTAATCCTATTTATAGAGGAAGGAGGGGGTTACATGCATTAATTACCAGCCACAGTGGTGTTACATCAAACTATAAATGGAAAAGATAATGATGGGCTACAATTCGATTGTTGCAGATCATAGGCTGAGGAGGTGGGGCCCTCCTATCGATCATAGACTCGAGCTTGTAGCTGTGCCTGGTGTTCATTCTGTCATGCAGAAAGTCCAGTACCTTTTTGCTGGGATTCCAAACTCAAGGGACTAGTGGAATCATGAGACGACAAGCTTGGAGTTATCACAGAGGAGGGACAGCAAGCTCCTATAAGCAGGGGGTGGCTGCCTTCATGACTATCCTGTCGGGCTACTGTTCAATGAGGCGCGGCTTGTCATGACAGAGCTTGCTGAGGAATGAACTCGCTGAGGTGCTTCTAGCGAACTCGAGTCCATTGCTTCCTTCTAGGCCAGTTCTCATATACAACATTAGCCCCTTAACTCTCAGCTTACACAATGGGCTGGGAGTTGAATCTTTTCGTTTCCTAAAAAGTCAAAGTCCCCTTTTCCCAGAACCATCTCTTCATTTCCCCAGATAACGCACATCCTGTAATTATGATCGCACTAGTTGAATCTTTTTCCAAGACCATTAATGCGGGTGGTTGGGAAGGGTGATTCTGGATCCTTCGGTGAACCATCATCGGCTCTATATAATGGAGGATGATTCTTCAGCCTTGTCATACAGGGCACACATGGAATATTCTGACAAACCTCCACAGAAATTTTGGTCCGTTCTGGAGGTGTGTATAGTCTACTCATTTATGTTTTGGAAGATTCATCTTCATCGGTAACGCGAGGCATTCCCACACATATCCTAGATCATGTCCTTTTAGTTTCACCGTGAGGCAATTCCTCAGTCGGCCATGCCCCCAGTACACCCTGAGCCAATTCCTTCAGGAAGTGCAGGTGGTCGAGGGTAGACGTGATACAGCATTGTCACCGATTGTGCATTTGAAGGAAAAATGAGCAGCGTGCTGTTCTCAAAACGTGGCCATCCACGAATGGCCTCCCTTCTCTTTCTTTCTCTTTTTCTTTCCTTTGTTGCCCCCCATTTTTTTTGGGGCTTCCTTTGCTCCTCAACTAGCTTGTACTCAGCGTTCTCCCATGCGTTCTGCCTAGCCTTGTGTCTAGGTCTTTCTGATGTAAATACACCTCGTTGAGGTCTTTTCATGAATAAAATTGGCCCTTAAGCATTCTTTGTCTGATGCCACTTTTTTTTGCAATACGTTCTGGCTTGAATCATCTGTTGAACTTTCTTGTGATTTCAAAAATAATATAAGTTGTGCATTGGGGTAACATTGCTCTCAGATAGTTCCTGTAAAAATACAAATGTAAAATTTTTTGAATAATAGGATAGGTTTGAGTGTAAGCCGCGATTCCTGTAATTCCATTAAATTCAAACGAGAGTCGTAAAATGAACAGACAAGCGATCTCATTCTTGGATAAGTAAATGTGCATGAGAATTGCAACTTAAGTTCACATGAGAGCTACGAAATAATTAGCGAGCGATCTTGTGCTCGGATGTGCATGAGAGCTACAATTTAAGTTCACAGCTCTAGCGAGTGATCTTGTGCTCAAATGTGCATGAGAGCTGCAACTTAAGTTCACATGAGAGCTACGAAACAATTAGTAAGCGATCTTGTGCTCGAATGCGCATGAGAGTTGCAACTTGATGAAGTTCGCATGAGAGCTGTGAAATAATTAGTGATCGATCTTGTGGTCGGGGTGATCTTGTGCCTAAATAAAAGGTTATTGATCTTGTGGTCGGGGTGATCTTGTGCCCAAATAAAAGGTGAGTTTGTTTTAAGCGTCTCCACGCCTCAGCGAGCCCACAGCTCAACTGGCTAGGTGAGTTTATTTTGAGTGTCTTCATACCTTAGCGAGCCTGCAACTTAACTGGCTAAGTGAGTTTATTTTGAGTGTCTCCACGCCTCAGCGAACCCGTAGCTCAACTAGCTAGGTTTTTCATCAATTCTCTCCGGATTGAGCTCCGGGGGGTGACTAAATGGTGGATTAGAGTGCAAAGCCTTTCATAAAGTTCGTGATAAGTTGAGAGCATACGGGTTATGTGCATTGCTAGCATGATAAATGGAAACTTAGTATTAGTAATTGCATTCAAAAATGTTTGTACAATTTACAAATAGATACAAGAGTTCAAAAGATCGTCTTGATAGTTGGGGACTACTCTTGCACGGCGTCCCACCAGGATGATCCATACTGTTGCCGGGAAGGTTGCACAACGTAATCATGTAAGCGACCTTTTTTGATGAGATCCTTAATAACGTCTCGTAATGCCCAGCATTCCGAGGTGACGTTCCCGAACTCATTATGGTATGCACAGAATTTTGCCCGATTGACTCTGGACTTGTCGGGAGTCTTCAGGGGCAGAGGTTTTCCGAAGTCTTCCTTGCCCCTCTCCATTGTGAAGATCTTGTTCTAATCGTCTGATAAGATGCTATAGGTGCTGTGGTAAGCTTGAAATGGGGGTCGCTCATCCTTGTTCTTCTTTGCGGGTTGGAACTCGGGGTTGTCATTCCTGTTCCCATGGTTGTTTCTTTTTCTACTCAGAGCCGAGCCACCTATTTCGGCTTTCTGCGAGCCGAAGGTCTCGTCCCATCTGGCTTGTTTCATGGCCTGTTTAAAAAACTCACCCAAACTACCCATCGAGGACTTCTATAGGCTCTTAAACAATTTTTTGTCCCTACGGAATCCTGCCGAGATGGCAGCCAGAATAGCCTCATCTGAGGGTTTCTCTACATTATTAGCTTCGCGCCTGAAGCTAGCGAAATAATATTTTAGCGCCTCCTGCTTACCCTGGAAGATTATAGTGAGGTGGCATGAGGGCGTGAGCTGCTTCTACAGCGCTTGGTATTGATCGACAAACTTTTCTTGACATTTTTCCCAGCTGCTGATGCTACAGGCTAGGAGACTCTTGAACTACGCTCGAAGGACTTCACCCAGGGTAGCAGGGAAGATGCAGCATCTGACCAAGGAGCTGTAAGCTTGAAGATCCATCTGGATGTTGAATAGGTTTAGATAGTTACATGGGTCGTTGTCTCCATCATACAACAGGATGGTTGGAACTTTAGGCTTACATGCAGGGGTTCCTCCATGATCTCTCCAGAGATAGGGGTTTGTTCCCTAAAGCACCCTTGGTTATTTTGGGCGTGAGGGTGCTCCTACAAACACTTAATTCTTTGAAGGTGACCTTCCACCATGATACCCAAGCCCCTAAGTTCTTGGCTAGGACTTGGTGGTCCATTTCAATGCCTTGATCACACGGATGACGATGCGAGGCTCGCCCTGGGTTAGCCCTGCCAGAATGTCCAGCCTCGGGTATGGCGGATTCAATTTATGTTTGCACATTCTGGGCTTATGCCTACACCAGCATTGTAACTGTCTTAGCCAGTTCTCCCATCATGTGCCCAAGTTTCTCCTGATGCTGGAGCCAAGTTTGCGACCCATCGGTGCTGTTGGCGGTGAAAACTGGTTCTGCAAAATTGGCTGGGAGGCCATCCGTAACTACTCCAATAACAGGGGTGGCAGATGATTCTGTCATTGAGACATGGCCATCCGGGGTATGACATCGTGCATTGAAGGCCCTAGTGACTCTCCCTTTGGCCATTGTAATGAAGAGTCAACTAGAATAGGTGAGATCCCCACAGATGGCACCAAAATGTTGACGTCAGATTTTGGTCGTGCTCCAAACTCTGGCCAACGGGGGGATTCTTACAGGATCTCAAGCCTATTTCTGATTTGACTTATACAGGACGAGGAAATGATTTAGAATCAAAGGGGGAGTAGTAGTGAGAGTGCGAGTTTTAGTGTGGTTCGGCCAAATTCGGATGGCATCGGACCCTACGTTCATGACGAAGATTTTATTGATGTAACGTAATTTACAGAGTTTCTGCTCACAAGATTGTCCTCTTTTCTTTCTAACAATGTAATCCTATTTATAGAGGAAGGAGGGGGTTACATTCATTAATTACCAGTTACAATGGTGTTACATCAAACTATAAATGAAAAAGACAATGATAGGCTACAATTCGACTGTTGCTTATCATAGGCTGAGGAGGTGGGGCCCTCCTATTGGTCATAGACTCGAGCTTGTAGTCGTTGCCTGGTGTTCGTTCTTCCATGCAGAAAGTCCAGTACCTCTTCCCTGGGATTCCAGACTCAGGGGACCAGCGAAATCATGAGACGATGAGCTTGAAGTTATCACAGAGGAGGGACAGCGAGCTCCTATAAGGAGGGGGTGGCTGCCTTCGTGACTATCCTATTGGGTCGCTATTCAGTGAGGTGTGGCTTGTCATGACAGAGCTCACTGAGGAAGGAGCTCACTGAGGTGCTTTTGGTGAACCGAAGTCCATTGCTTCCTTCTGGGTCAGTCCTCATATACAACAAAATGCAAATTTGCTTTTGTCTTTTTCCATAAAAATATCAACCCAGCTCTTCTCTCTCCACTCTTCCTGACTCTTCCATTCCTTCTTCCTCGGTGAGTTCCGGCATAACTTCCACCTTGTTTTTCTAGATCTTCTTCCTTTTCGACAATGACCATTTCTTCCTGGCTGGAGCCAAGCTATCAGCACTTCCATTTGGCCAAACACCAGTCCAGCCAGCCATCTTCTTTCCTGGCGAGCAACTTTTGATCAGGCTTAGTCCAAGATTGTTGAACGCTTCCTCCACCTTCCTTCTCTGTTGAGCAGCAACATCCCGGGTCTTATTTGAAGCTGGTTTGACAAGCTCACTCTTTCTGGCCATCGGTAACTTTCTAGCTCCTATGGAGCTCCTCACTAGGACATTGAAGGCTGGTGAGTATTCCTAAATCATAAAATTTAATTTTTAATAATCCCATGATTAGATTTTAAGATATTTATTTGAAAACCCTAATACGAAATAGATGATGAAAGATGAAATTTGTGTTATGTGTTACTTTATAAATATTCATAACAGCATTTTTAGTGTTGCAAAATACAAAGATGATGTTATAAGACTTGTTTTATTTGGGGATTGGCTTACTTGAAAAGTTTTTCTTGTTTCAGGAGAGCATAAAGCTTTTTATTGTTCATTTGTCTGGAAGGATACTTATAGCTGAACCAAAAAATTTCAAGATCATTTATGTGTCCTTCTTAACTTTACAAAGGTAAGATCAAGTAAGATGATATCTATGCCAATACCACTCTTACAACTTTACTTCCTGATGTAAATGGGGTTCAAGCACTAACATGAAATCTTGTTTTTTTAGTCATATGGAACAGTGATATCATCAATCCTGGAGCAGCTATCTGGACTTAGGCTCATCTTCATCCATTCTGTATTAGATGTCCAAAATTACATTTAACTTTATCCAAATTGGCACTTTTGATGGAATTAGGATTCTAAAAAGGACCTTGAGGGACTCTCAAATTACTAAGGCTTGGTTACCAATTGTTCATGAAAAGAAGTGTATACATTGCAATGATATAGATTACATGCCACATGATAATGTAGAGGTTACTTTCGAAGACAACATAATTACATGAGTTCATTAATAAATCAAAGCAAAGTAACATGCCAATTCTACTTTCCCTTGTTTTTATTCTCCACTTTTCATTTTCCCATATCTACCTGTCTTGCTGAATGCAGAGGTTCATCAACAAATAAAAATAGTGAATGTGTTATCATTTGGTTGATGAAACATGTAAAATAGTGATTATCAAGAGTACATATTGTAAGGCTCTATCCATA
>JANHAO010030706.1:0-10090 GCA_026873985.1 Saraca asoca
CCATTGGGGCAGGTTATGACTTGATCTTCTGTCTGGTGAGCTTCATGTCACTAGTTGCACTTTGCTGACTGCATTGCATAATCCGAGATCACGCACATCATCAAGAAAGAGATGTTGAACTCACTCTGTCAGGCTTGAGTTCAAGTCGAGGGGTGGCACTCGCGACGCAAATTGAAGGTGTAGCGATCTAGACAGTTCTCCCAACTGATCCTTTTGTCACTCTTGGGCTTCTCACACGTTCATCTAGGATGAACTAGTTTTCACATATAATAAAATTATTATATTTACACATGGGATTATTAAGTGAGCAGGATTATCCACTCACCTCATAAAATCCTTAGAAAGCTAAGTCAGTTAAAGCTCCAAAAATTTGCCGTTAGTGTAGTCGGTTCATCAAAAAGAATTTATTTGAAGCTAAAGAATAGTAATATCTCAGTATACCTCTACTTTGAAGGTTAAGGTTTCTAGTAGACCATCTTGAAAACTTAATATAGGTAAGCTATAAAATAAATCTTTTGTTCTAAGATTACTCAGCACCTTCCAAAGTGCAAGTGGGTAGTTCGACTGGAGTTGGATCATCATCGGTGAGCCTATGGGAGCCGCTGGCCGAACTAGCTGAAACGAAGGGAGATGAGCCAATGAGAGCCACCAAAAGGGAAGACTTGCATGAGAGGAAGGATGCCAAAGAGCTAGAAAGATGGAAGATCGGCACTAGAGCTTAGCGGAGGAAGGAAGACTGAAGATCAACATTAGAGAATCGGACTATAGCAGTTGCAAAGAAAACTTCGATGAAGTTGTAGCACCCCAAGGAGGGGAAGATCGGTGTTGGAGAAGGGAAGCCGACAGTCAGAATTACTAATACTGACCATTGGATATAATGAAAGAAATTACATTAATTTATAGTTTCATTTATTTTTATTAATGTTAATTCATTATTGAATAATGATTAATTAAGATATTAATTGATATTTTTAATTAAAATTTGTATGACATTGAAGAGTAATAGAAACATAGTATTTTGACCTTGTCAATCACCATGGGGAAAACTTTATTATTGAACTAGTACTAAATTATGTTAGGGAAAGAGTTAAAAAGATTAAAAAAAATAGATGGAGACCAATTCTATTTTTCTTTATGTGAACCAACTAGTTGGTTCTCTTAATTATAATTGGTATAGAGCTCTGTGATAAAAAGTGCCAGAATAAACATTAGAAGTTGGGAGGAGACTTTTTTGAGGGGATGATAGTGTAAGAGAGTTGACTGCAGCTGTAGAGGGCCATGCATATGTGGAAGTATATGTAGAGCATGATATTGATTGTCCTAATTTGCATGAAAATGTAACCATTCCTCATATAGGTGATCCTTTTATTGAGAATGAGGTGATGAAAGTGATGTAGTTGTTACAGTTGGGGTTAAATATGAGAATGATGGTAATGGGTTGAAAGCTAATGTTCAAGTGGAAGAAGTAGAAGAATCTAGTGAAAGGGATGAAGAATTTCGTGAATCTATTGAAATGGAGGGCTTAGAAGACAATGAGTATGATGAGAACTACAATTAGGGCAACTTAGATGATGGTGAGTTTAAAAGAGAGGAAGAAACACCATAAGGGCCTATACCAGAAGAAAAGACAAATGAAGAAAATGAAAGGTAATAGAATAATGAAGAAAATAGAGAAGTAGCACAACATGGTGTGAAATAGAGGAAGAGGCATATGCTTACAATCACAACACTTGAAGCTAAATGGACAGACAGGGATAGGGATTCTGAAGATCTAGTTAGTCCTAATGTATTTGAAATAGAGGACAATGCTGATAGATATGGGGTTAAACAAAACATTCGACCTAAGTTTAAGAAGTTTCCTAAATTTAAGATGCTAACTGATGGGAAGGAAGTGAAATTCAAGCTTGGGCTTGACTTTGCAACTATTATATGTGGAATTCAGATCATCTTTGATGGACCTGCGAATAGCCTGAGCATGGCAAAGACCCAGCTCGAAGAATACTCAAATTGCTACACCTTCAATTCGCAACATAAACCAACCTCCTCAGCTCAAGCTCATTCTTGATAGAACAAGCTCGAGCTCACCATCCCAAAGACAGGCACTTCCCCAAATCGAATGATCTGGCTAGCGAGGCATGACTAGCGACCTGGGATCTCGCTAGATAGAAGATCGATTTATGTTCTGCCCAACGGACACATGGGGCTCACCTATAGAAGGCAATTTGCAGTAGCTGAATTACAAGATTTAGTCTGTCTGTCCTATCTTGTATATGAAATGCCTGATGTAATAGATTTACTGCATGTAAAATTACAACTGTAGCCTCCTCTTCTCTATAAATACAGAGAGGAGATGAACGTTATAGAGAGAATGCTAGTATACTGAAACTCTATAAAAATATTCTCAGATCAATACACTACCATGGATGTAGGGTCCGATTTTGTCCAGATTTGGCCAAATCATGTTAAAAGTTGTGTGCTTCCCATTGCTCTTCCCTCCTTTTTTGCTTTCTTTGTTCATTTATTGTCTCAGAACTAGGCTACAGTTTGAGATCCTAAAAGAATCCTCTGTTGACTGGAGTTTGGATCGGAACCAGATTCCATCGTTAACATTTTGGTGTCGTCTATGGAGATCTCACCTGTCCTGGTTTATTTCCTGTTATAATGGTCAAGGGAAGGGTTACCAGAGCTTCAGATGCACAACCCAATCCTTCAGAGGGTCATGTCTCAATGACAGACTCCTCCACCCACCCCGCCATCGAAGTAAACACTGGCATCCCTCTAGCCAGTTTTGTCCAACCAGTTCTCGCCGCCAACGACACCGATGGAGTACAAGCCTAGCTCCAACGTTAGGAAAAACTTGAAAACATGATGGGAGAGCTAGCTAAAACGGTTATGATGTTGGTGCAATCATAAACTCAGAGTGTACAAGAATAGGTTGAGATCGTCACACCCGGGGGTCAACGTCCTGATGAAACTGACTAAGAGTGGACTTCAAATCACCATCTGTATAGCCAGAAAAGTGAACTAAGCCACCAAGTCTCTAGCCAACGATTAGGGGGCTTGCATGTTTTGGTAGAAGGCATCCTTCAAAGAGTAAAGCATTTGAATGAGCACCCTCAGAGTCAAAATGACCAAGGTCAGTTTAGGGAACGAACTCCTTTCTTTAGAGAAATCGAGAAAGAATCCCTTCCATGCAAACTCGAAGTTCCAGCCATTCTGCTATACGATGGAGATAGTGACCCGTATAGCCATCTAGACCTGTTTAACATCTAGATGGATCTCCAAACTTGTAACTCCTTGATTAGGTGCCGTGTTTTCCCCACTACGTTGGGTGAAATTCCTCGAATGTGGCTCAAAAGCCTCCCAGCTTGTAGCATTAGTAGTTAGGAAGAGTGCCAAGAAAAGTTCATCGATTAGTACAAGGCACTGAAGAAGCAACTCTCGCCCTTATGCCATCTTGCTACGGTTTTCTAGAATAAGCACTAAACATTGAAAGACTATATTACTTGCTTCAGGTGCAAGGTTAACAATGTAGAGAAGCCCTTAGATGAGGCCATCTTGACCACTGTTTCAGCAGGACTTTGCAGAGATAGGAAGTTGTTCAAAAGTTTATACAAATCCGAATTAGCAACTTAGGTGAATTTTACGAGTGAGCTGCAAAGCGGATTAGATGGGAAGAGATTTTCAGTTCACAAAAGCCTGAGGCGGGCAACTCAGCTCAAAATAAGAAGAGGAGTAACCATGGAGATGAAACAAATAGCCCTGATCCTCAGCTCGCTAAGAAGAGTAAGGATGAGCAACCCCTATTTCAACCATAGCACCTATAGCATCCTGTCAGAAGCCCAAGATAAGATTTTTGCAATGAAAAGGGACAAAGAGAATTTTGTAAAACCTCCACCCTTGAAGATTCCCAATAAGTCTAGACACAACCAAGGGAAATTTTGTGCATACTACAACAAATTCGGGCACGTCACCTCGGAATGCTGGGTGTTGAGGGACGCTATTGAAGATCTCATTAAAAGATGTCGCTTGCAAGACTATGTGGTGCAACCTTCTAAGCAGTGGCTTGGACCATCTTAGTAGGACCTCGAGCAAGAGTAGTCTCCCACTATTAGGACTATTTATTAAATTTTTGTAATCATGTAATTTATATATAAACATTCTGAATCCCTTTATTGATTTATAAATTTTCAAATAGGTGAATCACTTAAATGGCCAACTCTTTTATTTGGGCACAAGATTGCCCTGGCCACAAGATTGACCAACCCTTTTATTTGGGTATAAGATCACCCCAGCCACAAGATTGGCCAACTATTTTATTTGGGCACAAGATCACTTCAGCCATAAGATCGACCAATCCTTTTATTTGGGCATAAGATCTCCCCAGCCACAAGATCGGCTAACTCTTTTTTTTAGGCACAAGATTGCCCTGGCCACAAGATTGACTAATTCTTTTATTTGGGCACAAGATCGCCCCCACCACAAGATCAGCCAACTCTTTTATTTGGGCATAAGATCACCTCAGCCACAAGATTGGCTAACTTTTTACTTAAACACGAGATCACTCACTTTCTTATTTCGCAGCTCTCATGTGAATTCATCTACTTAATTGGCCACAAGATCAACCCGAGTATGAGATCGCTCACTCTCTTATTTTGTAACTCTCATGCAAACTCATCTACTTAATTGGCCACGAGATCGGCCCGAGCACGAGATTGCTCACTTTCTTATTTCACAGCTCTCATGTGAACTTATCTACTTAATTGGCCACGAGATCGGCCTGAGCACAAGATTGCTCACTCTCTTATTTTGTAGCTTTCATGTGAACTCATCTACTTAATTGACCACGAGATCTTCCTGAGCACGAGATCACTCACTCTCTTATTTCGTAGCTCTCATGTGAATTCATCTATTTAATTGGCCATGAGATCAGCCTAAGCACGAGATCACTCACTCTCTCATTTGGGCACGAGATCGCCCTGTTCACAGCTCGTATGTGATCAATTATTCATAGCTCTCATGTGAATTCATCTACTTAATTGGCCACGAGATTAGCCCGAACACGAGATCGCTCACTTTCTTATTTCATAGCTTTCATGTGAACTCATCTACTAAATTGGCCACGAGATCAACCCGAGCACAAGATCACTCACTCTCTTATTTCACAGCTCTCATGTGAACTCATCTACTTAATTGGCCATGAGATCGGCCCGAGCACGAGATCACTCACTCTCTTATTTCATAGCTCTCATATGAATTCATCTACTTAATTGGCCCCAAGATCGGCCTGAGCATAAGATCACTCACTCTTTCATTTGGGCACGAGATCACCCTATTCACAACTCATATGTGACCAATTATTCGTAGCTTTCATGCGAATTTATCTACTTAATTGGCCACGAGATCAGCCTGAACATGAGATTGCTCACTCTCTTATTTCGTAGCTCTCATGCGAACTCATCTACTTAATTGACCATGAGATCGACCTGAGCACAAGATCACTCACTCTCTTATTTTGCAGCTCTCATGTGAACTCATCTACTTAATTAGCCACGAGATTGGCCCCGAGCACGAGATCGCTCACTCTCTTATTTCACAGCTCTCATGCAAATTCATCTACTTAATTGGCCATGAGATTGGCCTGTTCACAGCTTGCATGTGACCAATTATTCACAGCTTTCATGTGATTTTCTAGTTATGCACCATCTTTTTGCAGATTTGACAATGCTTACGTATGTTTTATTGTGTTCGGGAAGTTTTTACTAATTGGTCATTTGAACATTTCATCACAAGTCATAAAGGTTTGTACTATTGCGGATGCAGAAAATTAAAAACAATACATTGAAATCACAAAGAAGATATTATTCATTAAAAAGCCTCAATGAGGTAAAACTGCATCGAAAAACCAAAATACAAGGGAAAAAGCTATAACTAATTTTCTTCTAAGATGAAGGACTGACCACAAAGGAACGCACCCTAGCCGATTAGAGCTCATAAGCCTGCTGAGGTCCTCAAATTTTTTCTTCCAATGCTTCCCAGCAACAACATAATTGCTTCTTATTTTTTCAAACTCTAGTTCCTCGTCTGATTTGTGAAGGAAGCAAATCAGGAAGTGCCAAGAACTTGGCCAGCCAAACAAAGGCCTCACTGCAATGTCAAGAGGACGTAATTCGAGATTCGTATGAGATCCATCCATGTTATCAAAGAAGCCAAATCTTTTGAGTTCCCTATATAGCAGACCATACATACCTCGGTGGAGAGCTGGAACACTGGAAGTAATAAAGGTTTATCCAGAATCTTCAGGGTTTACTCAATGAAGAGGCAGAGGGGATTCCTCTCCCTTAAATAGAGCCAAGTTTGGTTTCACCTAAGGGTCTAGATTAATCTCCCCAATCACCATCATTTATTACCTTGAAAAGGATTAAGGTTAATTCACCAACGATTGTCAGACACTTGCCATAGGAAGCACAACCTAGAATAGATAAAATGACAGTTTCAGAGAAGACTTTGACTGAACGGATGCTAAAAAGTCTCAACTTCTAGCCCGCGAAGTGAGCTAAAAGTTGGGGGGCTTATATTATATGTGAAATTCAGATCATCCTTGATAGACTTGTGAACAACCTGAGCATAGCAAAGACCCAGCTCAAAGAATACTCAGATCACTATGCCTTTAATTTGTGTCATGAAGCAACCTCCTCAGCTCGAGCTCATTCCTGATAGAACAAGCTTGAGCTCGCCATCTCGAAGATAGGCGCTTCCCCAAACCGAATGATTTGGCTAGCGAGACGCGACTAGCGACTTGGGATCTCACTAGACAGAAGACCAATTCATGTTTTGCCCAATGGACACACAGGGCCCACCTACAAGAGGCAATCTGTAGTAGCCAAATTATATGATTTAGTCTGTCTATCCTGTCTTGTATATTAAATACTTGATGTAATAGATTTACTGCATGTAAAATTACAACTGTAGCTCCTCTCTTCTATAAATACAGGGAGGAGATGAATGTTCAAGAAAGAATGTTGGTATACTGAAACTCTATAAAAATATTCTCAGATCAATACACTAACGTGGACATAGGGTCTGATTCTATCCGAATTTAGCTGAACCACATTAAAAGTTATGTGCTTCCCACTACTCTTCCAGCCTTCTTTGTTTTCTTTGTTCATTTTTTATCTCAGAACTAGGCTACAGTTTGAGATCCCGAAAGAATCCTCTGTTGACTGGAGTTTGGATTGGAACTAGATTCCATCGTCAACAACAACAAAGTAAATTGTAAAGGAAGTTATGTAAACCTATGGGCTTTGCCAAGGCAAGCTAATATGGATAGATAAGGATGACAAAAAGAGGTTGGTTGTGAGGTGCAAGGATGGATGCCCATATTACCTTAGGATTAGCTTAGACACTTACAGATAAGTATAGCAAGTAAGAGTCTTGGATGATGTACATACATATCTAAGATAGTTTAGGAATCCTCAGGCTAAACTAAACTACTGGTTAAACAATTCATAGATACACTCAAGGAAAATCTAGATGTAGACTACAAGATAATCCAAGGAATGCAAAGAAAGAATGAGGTGTACATTTAAGAAAAGGGCAAGCATATAAAGCTAAAAGAAAGGCATTGGATTTCATTAAAGGTTCGATAGAAGATCAATATAACAAACTTAGAAGTTATGGGCTTGAATTACTCAGGAGTAACAAAGGTAGCTCTATAATTATCAATGCTAGCAAGCCAAGTGTAGATATGCTACCAAACTTTGAGAGAATATATATTTGTTTTGAAGGATGTAAGAAAGCATTTATAGATCATTGTAGGCCCTTGATTGGTCTAGATGGTTGTTTCCTTAAAGGAGTCCATGTTAGACATTTACTTGTAGCTATAAGAAAAGATGTAAATAATCAAATGCTTCCAATTGTCTTTGCAATTGTGGAATCAAAAAATAAAGACTCATGGGCTTGGTTTTTGGACTTCTTATTGAATGACATAGGTGATGTTGTTGAGCACAATTGATCACTTATTTTAGACCAATAAAAGGTGACTTCATATACATTGTTTTTGTTAAAAATCTTATAATTTTTGCTTATGAAAATATCTTTACCTTTTCTTTTTGCTAGTTATGTAAGGCTCAGATCACATTATTGCTTCTTTACATGAAGGGATTGAACATAGGTTTTGTGCCAAATATATGTGCTCAAATTTCACCAAGAAGTTTCTGAGAGATAACTTAAAATTTTTCATGTGGGATGTTGCAAGAGCCATTACTATTGCAAAATTTCAAATGATCATGGATGAGATTAAAAAAATTGATGACAAGGCTTGGATGCACTTGATAGAGTTTCCACCTTCACAATAGAGCAGATCTGCCTTCTTTCCTCATAGCAAGTGCCACTTGCAGGCAAGCAATATGTGTGAAGCCTTCAACAAGGCCATTCTTGAATATATGGACAAGCCTATAATTTAGTTATGTGAAGACATAAGACATTACTTGATGGAGAGGTTTATAAAAAATAGGAAAAGAGTAGAGAGATATAAAGGAATATTATGTTAAAAAATTAAGACTATTTTGGAAGACATGAAAGTTAAGAGTAATGCTTGGACATCGATCTGGGCTGGGGATCATAAATGTGTTTTGAGGTTGAAATGAAGCCTGAAAGATTTGTTGTGAATTTAGTTGAAAGGACTTGCTCATGTAGACTATGCGATATTAGTGGAATTCTTTGTTGTCATTCAATAGCTGTAATGGCATAGTGTAATCACAATCTAGAGGAATATGTGCACCACTATTGTAGGTAAGTACTAAACTTGTGATATCATCTTATATAGTTGACATTTTACTGACTATAACCTTTTCTTCCTTTGACTTTGTAGCAAGGAAACATATATAAAGTGCTATCAACAAATTATTTACCCCATTAATGGACCAATGTTGTGGTCAAAGATTGATTCTAAACCCATCTAGCCACCATAATTGAGGAGACATATGGGAATGCTAAAGAAAATGAGAAAGAAGGATTTACATGAAAATCCTCGGGATCCTAATAAGTTGAAAAAACATCTTACTAGATACAAATGTGCAAGATTTCAGAAATTTGATCCTAATGTTAGAAGTGTAAGGGGAAGACAAAAGTGGATAGGGAGATCCTTATAGAAGGCAACAAGAATTTGCCAAAAAAAGATAGCAAGACAAGCTTATGCTACATAGTAGCCAGGGCAAACTCATTCCGACTAGTAGTTAGGGTGAGCTCATCCTAGCCAATAGCTAGGGCAAGCTTATCCCAACTAGCTATCATGACAAGCTCATCCCAAGTAGTTACAACTATAGTAGCTTCCAAGCCAGCATCCAAGGCAACAACTTCCAACAAAAATTACAAGAAAAATTTCAACAAAAGGTCTTTTAGAAAAAATTGTAGATTCTATGTTACAAAAGAAACATTGCAGTCAATGACTAAGGGAGGTAGAAAAAGGCTAATTAGACTTATTGCCATACAAGAATTTCAAAATAGGGGAAATTGGGGTCTTTAAGTTGTCATTGTTGTCTATAATGTACATAGGTATTTAGATAGGCCTTATTTTGTTGTTTATTGAGCCATTATATTGGCATTATTTTGTTGAATCATTATATTGGCATTATTTTGTCTCCTGGTGATGCGTGCTTGTCGAGTCCACCAAATTAGAAATTTATAAACTGAAATTACCTAAACTAACTTGTAGCATAGGCAACCCAGGTCAAACCTAAGGACCATTATAGGATGATTTTATCAATGATATTAGGAGTTTAGTTCGGGGGGGGGGGGTTTTGGCAGAAATGAAACTAAAGCTAAACATGCAAAAACAAAAACTACTACTACAAAATAACAAGTAACCAGCCAAAGGAACTAACTAGGGATTAATACATCATTGATCACTAAATATCATCCAATTTGCTAATCATATTCTTAGTCTTAAAACCAAAAACAAGGATCCTTGAAAATGATTAATAAACCTAATTAGATTCAGCCCTTAAGCAAGCATGAAATCTCAATGCATTGCTTGGAATTTCCTATTCTCTTCTAATGTGATTATCAAGATCTCAATAACCATTTCAAT
>JANHAO010030707.1:0-10092 GCA_026873985.1 Saraca asoca
AGGCAGGCTCTCTTAGGCCGACATGTAGGCATGTAGCTACAGTTATGTCAGGCAAGGTGCCTTGCTGTCTCAAGCGAGGGCTTCTCAGGAAAGTCACTTAGGCCTGTCGTAGCGAGTAGGCGAGTGTGAGGGGAGCGATCATTGAGACGATGCTTGATCCCGTTATTGCTGAGTCGTGCTGTTGCTGAGGCGTGGCCCCTCGGTCCACGGTTGGGTGAGACGAGCGAGGCAGGATTAGACGCTCGTTGCACTTGCTGTCATTTGCCTAATCTACCGGAGGCTCTCTTCTTGAGCCCGAGGATTGGTCCTTCGTTCCTCGGGGACTTGTCCGCGCTAGGTTATTTTAGTGTATAACATCATTTAATGAGCAGCTGACCTCACAAGCCAAGATGTAAGAGGGTTACATCTAAACACACACGTAGATGACTTAGTTAGTTTGGAGAAATATAACTGATAATCGTGATCTTGTTAGACCCAATTGGAGATACTATGTGGAGCTACGTCAATAGTTAATCTCCAGTGATGATCGTATGACTAATCCTTTGACTTGAGATTAAGGGATATCTTTTGCATGGAGGTTATACTTTGACCAAGTCAAAAGTGACTCTATTGATGAGGCACGATAAAGACTTGAGTTGGGTATTTCTGAAAATACATTTAGATATTACCTAATCAAGAGAGAATTTATTACCACTCTTTAGAGTGATATCTGAGGTCGCTCAATGAATTAGTTTGGCTAATTAAATCCTTGCACAAGGTTGAATCAGGACTCAAATTGGATTTGAGTGCTCGAATTCATTTGAGTCAAATAATTCATAGAGTTGAGAAACCATGATTAGTTATAAAGGTTGACATTTATCTATACCTTTGACAAATCTAGATATAGGTAATGAAAGGATTCAATCATGCATTGAGACCATCCACAGACAGGTTTGTCACCATTGATGACTCCCATCGAAATTTGGATATCTATAATGGCTTGCTAGAGTTCGCTTATAGCTTAAAGTCCAAAAGGAATTAATTTGGAGAAATTAATTATTAATTAAAATTAATTAGATTAATTTTATATATTTTCAAATGGTTTGAAGGGTATTTTGGATTTTTACTAATATTTCGGGGGCTTACTGTGTCACATGTAGAATGAAAAACTAATGATGCCCATAATTTGGATATACTGGATATCTAGGGACCAAACTATTATTTACTAAAATTGTAGGGACCAAACTATAATTTACTGAAATTACAAGGACTGAAAAATAATTTTTCATTGAAGTAAAATGACATGTCGTTTTAGCTTCGGTCTGCTAGCCAAACGATATGTCGTTTGGCTTGCCCTTTTCCCGGCTTGGCTCGCTTAGACGGTGAGCAGAAAGAGGGAAAATTACAAAGAGGGAAATACTCGAGCTCTACTAGGGTTTACATCCCAGGTCCAATTTCAGCTTGTGAGGCTAAAATTTTAGTTCCCTTCTCTAGCTAGCACTTAGGAGTGGAACGTTACTTTAAAGATTAAGGCCATTTGGATAGTTTTCCGACATGAGCAACTGGTGGAGCCAAGACACTTGGACTGGACTTTTGGTGCAATTTGAGCTTTCCTTTGCAGCTGAGCTTGGCCTAAGGTTAGTTGAGCCCCTAACTTTGTATTTGTATTGTGAGAACACACTGTACCAACGAGATCCAAGTAGTTTGCTCGATTAGGGATTTTAGAAATTTTTTTTAGTTTTTTGATTTGATCTCCGAGCAAACCAACAATTATAATATTCATAATAAACAAAATCCATGAATATTAATGAAATCCTTCATAAAAATAAAATCTATGAAAATTTTTTCAAAAAAATGCCAAAAATAAAATTATGGAAAAATAAATTTTTTGAATTTTTTTTTGGACTGGCCGTAAATGACATGTCATTTTGGGTCCAGTCTAAACAGTGCCGTTAGCTTGGACCTCACTGTAAATGACAAGTCGTTTCACTTAAACACAAAACGACTTGTCGTCTGCATCATCTTTTACCTCTGTCTGGGTTAACCTAACCCGGAACAGACCCGACGCAACCTGAAACTCAACCGGGCCTATTTTCAATGATTCCAATGTCCAAATTTTTGATTTTAATCAGATAATTGTTAGAAATCCATAACCTTAATGATTTCTCAACTTAAAACTCAAGGAAAAAAAATGAGTTTTTACATATGTCCAAAATTTGCAAAAACATGACAATTTTTGAAAAAAATTTCTAGCAACCTTTACATCAAAGTAGAGGTACTTTAGGCTCTGATACCACATGTAAGGTTTTATAAATACTTAAGGATCCAAAACAAAAGCTATAACGGAAGCTAGATTGAACTTATTATCTCCATCCATTGATATTTTGGTTACCGCTTCTTCCTTTATCTTGCACTGCATTCTGGAGCTTTCCAATGCCTCTCAATCTCTTAAGATGATGGAATACCTTCTGTATGGATAGTTAATGGCATCAGGGACCCCAAACACCCTTACTTATATAATTATTTAGCCCATCATCGAAGCCTTCAAATTCTTTAGTTGTTAGAATTTATCTAAACTAACCACAAATCCTTATCTTAATAGTATTGTTATATTGATAAGATAATAAGGAGATAAAGGCTTGCTATTTTATTTTTCCTAAATATAAGGAAGGTTGTTGCACCAGTAATCCTTATCCAAACTGCAAATCCTTATCTTACAAATGCATCACAAAAACCACTCATTTTTAAAAACTGGACATGGCAAATTAACATGTAGAAGTCCTTTAAATACTAGCTAATTAATTTTCGGCATGATTAACATATTAAAGCTTGCATCGACTCCAAAATCAAATTTCAACTAGGGTATTAGATATCAAATCTAGTTTACCCTTAAACTCTAGAATGTCCATGGGAAGTCAAATCTAAAATTTCCACCATTGAACCTCCAATATAGATTGGAATCTCTATTAACTTCAATGGAATGATAAGAGTGATGAAGTAATTGGATAAATTGAAATAGCCAAATCAAAATCTATTGAATCATGTTACAATGCAGATTTATACATATAGATTTAATTAGTAGTAATGAAATCGTACTTGATATTACATGAAAATCTATGATAGCAAATCACTCTTAAGCATATTCACTCCTTATAATTCTAGCAAAGAAAAGGGAGAGAAAATTATATTTGAAGTCTCAATGGAGGCAACTACAGTTTTACTAGGGTATAAGTAGGGACTTGCCTTGTTGTAGTCATATGGGGCTAATTGACCCACCATCATTGACACAATAACAAGGCTCACACCATTAAAGTCTATCAATAGCCTAGATGTCATTATATGTCCAACAATTAGATTACATAATGAATTAACCCATAATAATTTAGTTGTTGTGATATTTATTCAATCCAATATATATAATTTATTAAACTATGATAGATCATCTATGAAAATTTCAACAATCTCCCACTTAGACAACATAGTTTAATAAATAAGAACTTGGATTATAATATGTGGTCATGACGATGAATGTCAACAACAACAATGATACCATTACAACCATAGGTCAAGTATAAGTATCTAATAATGTAAATCATCATATTTGACAGGGATGCTAATGTCATACATATCTTGAATATTTATATTCCAACGTCAAAACATAATACGAAATGTATGAAAAACCAGACATACATATCAAAATGTGATCATATGTATATCTTTACAAAATGGTCCATGCATCCACCCAAGATACCAAATGAGAATTAATATTCTCAATATGGTGGTGAGACGGGGTCTGAATGTCTCTAATAACATGCCATAATTAGATAATGTTCACAAAAATAATATATAACAAAACATGAATATTTCACTAATCTTGAGATAACAATGTTTCAATTAGAAACATGAAACTTCTACTAATCATGAACACTAAAAGGCTTAGCCAAACTCATTATAGTCACTTATTTGCAAACAATTTTTTACACCTAAGCCTTTGGTTAGTGGATCTGCAAGCATACTATCTGTGACAACATATATAATACTTGTGTATCTTCTCTCTTTAACAAATTGATACTTAATATCAAAATACTTGTACGGACAGTACTTTCATTATTATTTTAGGAGAAGTTCACTCTATCAGTACTATCACAACATATGGTTAAGGTCTTAGATATACTCTCTACAACTTGGAATCTAGATATTATCTTCTTTAACCAAATAGCCTCACAACATGCGACACATTCTGCCTACATAATAGAGGTTACTGTAATTGACTACTCAATGGTTTTCATGATACCACTCCTCCAATCATCATAAAGATGTTTCTAGATATCAACATCATGTTATCTGGATAATTCACAAAATTAGAGTTAAAGTAGCCTATAACAATCAGATCATCAGATCTGCAATAGGTCAGCACAAATATTCTTTGTACCTTATAGATACCTTATAACTTTTTTCATAACAGTCCAATATTTTTGACCAAGATTAATTAAGCATCTCTTAAGTACACTAAACCAACGAAGTATACAGGACCTATTTTAATCTTTATATTATTATGAGGACATTGGACTTTAGAAATAATCTCACCTATTTGGAAGGGTGTCATAATTGGAGAGCACATAAAACATATTGAACCTTTTAAGCACCTTTTCAATATATAATCTTTGAAAAAAGTCAAGAAGACCACGTGATCTGTTATAACATATCCATTTGCCTTGCACAAAAGAGATATTATTAAGATCCTTCATATATAAAATATACAGATAGTATATGCTTCATGTCAATCATAGGGCTCATAACATTGATAACATTGTTCTTAAAGAGAATATCATCAACATAAGACTAAAATCACAAATATGCCCATACCTAACTTAAAATAGACACATAGTCTGCATCATTCTCCTTAAGCCTAAGAGAAATAATAATATTAATAACCTTGAGATACCATTATCTAGACATTTTATTCAAATCATATGTATGAATCTTTTAAATTTACACACTGAGTATTATTTACTCTTCTCTTGGAAATCTTCTGGTTGATTCATATAAATAGTTTTGTTGACATGCAAATCTAGTTAACTAAAGTCTAAAGCCTAAAAATTGCAAATTGAGAGTGCAAAATAACAAGAAAAGGAAAGAGAGAGGAAGAACAAGGAGACACCGGAAGGTTTTTAATGTAGTTCGGCCAAAATCAATGCCTACATTCATGATTGTTCATTTCTCTGTATATTTTTCTGAGTAACAGTATATGTTGCTTGTCTCTTTTTTCCGTACAATGATTTCAACCCGTATTTACAGTGGCTGGGGCATTACAATTTGAATGTAATGAATTAATTACACTTTCATAACGGATAGTATTTGATTTGGAAATGGATTTTCATAATTAATTTTCAATTGTTGTCCTCAATGACCTAATGGCTGGGAAAGCATGCTTTGAGCTGCTGCTAGGCTTCGTCTTTAACAACCTAAAGCTATACGTTAGGTTAATTTGACCCTTGGGTTGCTTTGACCCTTGTTAACCAGTGATCTGAGTTTACTTTTGGCGACTTGGTGACTTACTTCAATAACTTTAATCTTAGATGAACTAGGCCCTTATCAGCTGGCTTGTCCATTAGACTTTTACCAGCCCATTTATATGGTTCTAAAAATACACATAACAAGTTTCTAGCTAATCACCATTCAAAAAGCTCTAAGTCAAAATGAGCCTTTAGTGCCATAACAACTCAAAACGAGTATTTGATTAAAACAGATAAGAAAATATTCTATAATCAAAGCCTTTTTCCTAAATACAGCCATTTGCCACCAATATGGCCTTATACCTCTTAACCACCCTCTGAATATCCTTTAGTCTTAAAAACCTTTTTGTATCCAATAGATCTGCAACCAACAGGTAACTCTGTATGATCTTACACATCATTATGGATCATCAAAGCAATTTAATATTTACAGCCTCCATCCATTCTAAAGAATTAATGCTTGAAACAACTTCTTGAAAATTGGTGAGATCAATTTCATCACTGAGGTCAAATTCGTGCTCGTATAGATATATCACATAGTCTTCAGTAGTTCTTGGTTTGCGAGTCATTAGGATTTTCTAAATGGTATTTTATTTATAAGATTTGATTCTTTTCTACTACCAAAGGAGTATTAAACTCTGCAACTTCTTCCATTGATTTTGCCATATGTTGTTTTTGATCAATTTAGTTTGTTTCAACCAGTGATGGTTTTAGTGGAATAGCAACTTGTTCCTCTCTAAGAAAGGTATTACATGTTCTTTCACTCGCACTATCTGACCAATACACAAAACAAGGTCCTTCAATAACCTTGGTGGTATGGATTGGACAATAAAATCTACTACTTTTGTAGCCGTTACAATATCCGGCAAAGTGACCATCAATAGTTTTTGAATCAAATTACTTAATAAATAGATCATAAGGCTTCACTTCAACTTTGCGACCCCAAATATGTGAATGCCTAAGACTAGGCTTTTCCTATACAGCAAATCATATAGGGTTTTAAATACAGACTTACTAGGAATTTGATTCAGAATATATACTGTAGTCTTTAAAGTATATCCCTGTATAAAGTCTAGTAAAATTTAATGCATCAATATGCATCTGATTATATCTATGAGCGTATAATTCAACCTTCTTATGATCCAATTATGTTTAGGCATTCTAGGCATAAGGTTGTTAGCCTAAAAAATTCACAATATTGGAAGTATCTTATTAAGGAATTAGAATTTACATAAGTTTATCATATTTTTATAATATTCATCACCTTTTTCAGAACTGATACATTTAATTTTCTTATTATTTTTAAGTTCAATCTCAATTTTAAAATACCCTAAAAGAATTTAAGGATTTCAATTTTTTAGTAGATATTTCCACCTAACAAAAAAATTAATCAATCACCACTGAAGAAGAAACACTAGTATCTACCCATAGTGCTTAGTGTAATCAATACACTTAAATTATTGTGAATTAACTCCAACACATTCAACCTTCTGGTCCATTAACTCTAGCAGAGAATATCTCCCTTGATGCAATCAATACACATATAAAAAAAGATAAGTTTAGGCCATGAAGAATCTATTCTTTTATCAATCACTCTATCCTTCTGGAGATATTATCTAGACACCAATTCCATAGTATCGAGGATCCCACATTAATTGTAACCCTTTTGTATCCAACCATAGTATTTAATTGACTAACTCTCTAATTTCCAAACTATAACTACTCTTACATATTCATCTTGTACTTTTTCACTATTTCCAATCCTACTATTGACTTTTATCACTTGACTTCCTCTTATTTCTTAACACTTATAATAAATTTGTAATGCAAATTATTGCACATTTGTCTAACAACCAAGTATTCAATGGAATGTCTCACTAGAGCTAATGAAACATCTTGATTTATTGTAGTACACACCCAAATAAGCTTTCTTGCTTCTCAAAATTAGGTTCATTTGGATGTGATTGTTTTTCCATGCTCAGCACTTAATCCATGTGAAACAAAGTGAGCACAGAGATATTTCAATTCTTCATGTTATTTTTCGCTTAACTAACTATAGAGGTCATTTTATTGAAAGTCTACTCACCATTTTGGGTGTGATGTGATATCTCAAGAACATCAATTTGAACCAAAAGAGACTCTAAAATATGCTAATTCAAATGACTATTTTTTTAGTCTATTTTCATGCCTATGAGCTACATAATAGTATACCGGTTCTATGATATGCTCACCAATTCCACTAACACCATCCTAAAATAGTTTTATCCAGTAATGAGAGGTAATATCCATTTTAGCCTTATTGAATTTTACATACTTATCAGTTAAAAAGTCTATAATCACTTTAGTAGTTAGAGAGTCAATAATGCATTTCATGATTATCTTATCCTTAGTATTTATCATAACTATTAAGTATATTCTATTAGAGTGTGTCTACTTTTTACAAAGTATCCTTATGTAGCAGTAGAGTCATCATTGATTTTTGACTCTCCCTCTTTCCATGCCAAATATGAAATTTGGTAATTATCAGATATGATATCAACAATTTACCCCAAATATATTCCACTTAGCCCAATCCTCATAATTAGCCCAATTTACCATTTTCACAGTAATTAATTGCATAAGTAACAAAATATTAAGAAAATAATAATTTATGAAATTTATCATAAATTTCCAATATTGTAGTTTAGTCATGCTATAATATTTCCTCAATAACTAATGCAATTTCAAATAATATTGCATTATGAAACCTAACACCAATAGGACATTTAAGATTTTATAATATAAGATAAAGATTGAATCCTACATTCCTAAAACTTAACACCGATAGGTTATTTAAAATTTTAAGAATATAACAAGCAATTCTAACACTTATATTATCACTAATAAACTATGTTAATAATATTACATCAATAGGATATATATATTATTAATATAGCATTCTCCTAGATACAATTTCAAAATTTAATTTTAGCAAAATTTTATGAAATTGACCCCACAATAGGTGAGTATATAATTGCACAAAATTTGATGGCATAATATGAGCAAAATTAATTCTTACATAATTTTATAAATTATAAACAATAATCCAAAAAATATTTAAATGTGTAAAAAACATCAAATTGATTTACAAAAATTATATACAGTAGTATAACATATAAGAATTATATGGTAAATTTTTTATGTCCAAAAAATATGCAATTAATGCTCAAATAAATAGGACAATAATTACATAAAATATTTTTATTTTCATAGAATTTTAGAAAAATTTCAGATAGTAACCCAATATATAGCAAACACATAATAAAATTTTGAGGCCCAAATAACATTAAATAATTACTCAAGTAAATTGGGCAAAAAATAAATAAAATATTTTTATTTTTAGAAAAATATGAATAAATTATCACAAATAGAACTCAAAAAATGGAGTATAGTGGTATAATTTTTATTGCCATCTACCACCTCTACGGTGGCATATGGCCTCACTCATCACTGGAGTGAATAGCTAACTATATAATCAGATCTGACTCGATTTGCAAACTCCTTCAATTCAACTATATTTTTTTTTATATAAAATTTTTGTATGGGTTTCTGTACCCACATCATTCCCAACAAACCTTTCATTAATTTTAGAAAATCTGCACTTATTTATATAATTGGAAAGACTAAACTAATTCTAGTTTTTGAAAATATTTCTTTCAAAAAATTTGAAACTTGATATCATAAAGCTTTCAATTTTCTCAAATTGATCGAGAGTTTTTGTCTATCTCATTATTCTATTAACAAAAACACAATCAATTTGTATAAATACCATGGAATTTAATAGTATTTAAAGGAAAAAAAAAATCTTCTTAAATGGATATTAAGAAATTTCAAGATTGAGTAGTTTTTCAATAGTATTTATTCAAATTATCTTGTGCCTTTTACATATCATAGACTTTTGAGATGCAATCACAAATTAAATTGAAAAAAAAATCTTCTAAATGTGATGAATTTATAAATTGAATTTTCCCAAAAAAATTCTAGTGGCATTAATTCATAATTTTACCTCAAGGTTTATAAAAAAAAATTATAACCAATTTGAAAATACATAAAGTCAAAATTATAAATGAATCTCAACTTTTTAGATCCGTAATAATTTTACATCATAAATTATGAATAACATAAAATCCCTAAAAAAATCTACACATATTTAAACTTTTGTAACATGAAAGAAAAAAATTTGACTTTCATACCAATTGATGAAATAATAGGATAAATTGAAATAGCCAAATCAACAGATCTATTGAATCATGTTATAATATTCAGATTTGTACATATAGTAATAATGAAATCGTAACTGACATTACATGAGAATTTATGATAGGGAAGCACTTCTAAGCAGGTTCACTCCTTATAACCATAGTAAAGAGAAAGGAGAGAAAATCATATCTAAAATCTTGATGAAGCAATTATAGTTTTATTAAGGTATAAGTAGGGACTTACTTTGTTGTAACCCTATTGGGCCAACTGATCCATTGATAAGTAGAAAATGTACCTGTAAAAATGATAGATTTTACTTCTTAAATAGTCACTAATTTATGGTTTTTGTTTGATTTTT
>JANHAO010030708.1:0-10109 GCA_026873985.1 Saraca asoca
GGAGTGGTAATGAATCCTATCTTGATTAGGCAATGCCTAACTACACTTTCAGAAATACCCAATCCAAGCCTTTATTGTTCCTCATAGCTAGAGTCACGTTTGACTTGGTCAAAGTATAACCTTCCATGTAAAAGATATCTCTCAATCTTAAGTTAAAGAATCAATCATACGATCACCACTAGAGATGAACTATTGACATAGCTCCATACAATATCTCCACATGGGTCAGACAAGATCACAAACACCAGTTATGTTTCCCCAAACTAATTGGGTCGTGTCTTCGTGTGTGTTTAGATGTAACTCACTTATATCTCAACCTGTGAGGTTAGCTGCTCATCATATAAGAAACACCCCAGCGTCTAGTCTCAACAGATCTAATAATGCCCATTTATTAGATCTCAACTAGTGTCATTTTGGTGCAGAAATTTACATCATTAACAATCACCCTCACAATCTTATAACCCCTTATAGAATTAATTGAATGAAATAACTTCCCATCATGGACTTCATCTTTAACATGCAATGCACAATGAAAGCAATATAAGATGAATTATCAACCTTTATTATCAAATCAATGCAGAATGTACAGTCATAGATATAATAGAGCTCAATCACATTGGCCCTAAGGCACCTATCAGACTAACATTGTAATCTTCCCCCTTTCTATAAATAGAAAGATGGGTCACCATGAAAGGGGAGTGAACATAGATACATGCAGAAATTCTACCAATATTAAGAGTGAGCACTGTTCATCTAGAGAGAACTCCATTATCGTATTCATACCTTGTAAAAACCAAAACTTACAGTGCATAATGAAAGATGAATGTGGACGTAAGGCCTAAACTGGCTTTAGCCAAATCACGATAAACTCCTGGTGTTGTTTCTTTTTTTTCTTTACTATCTTTTTTCACCATTTTCTGTCATATTTAGCTTGCAGTCAGGGGTAACACTGAACTGAACTCGTTGATCAAATTTTGGTGTCAACATTTTGGAGTTAGAAGGAGGGGCCCCATTGCACATTCTTCATTTTTAATCTTCGATAAGCTATTTCGAACACAATGGCAAGAGGAAGAACTACCAGGAGTAGAGAAGTTCCAACTGACCAACCCAAAGGTCAAGTACAATAGCAAAACACAGCCGCTCCCACGGTGGGTGCCAACACTGGCACAACTTCCTTCATCCAACACTAACCCATAGTCCATGAAATTGATGGGGTGCAGACTTGGCAACAGCACCAAGAGGCGCTTGATCGGCCAGGAAGCACTGGAGAGTACCGTGAAGGAACTGGCTGATATGATACGAATATTGGCTCAAACACGTGCCCAAGGTGCGCTAAGACAGGATGAAATGGTCGCACACGAGGCTAGACGTCATCAGTCAGGGCCTCGACATGAAGAGCAAGCCAGGGTTAAGCGTCATTAAACTGGCTCGCAGCGCTCGTCTAATTCATGACTAAGGTTCGAAGCCTATCAGGAGGATGATCCCCAATATGAGAGCTCACACGAAACTGACAGTGAGCAAGAAACGGATCATGACATGTCTAATCGTGAGTACAATAAGAAACACAGAACTTCGAACCGACATTCTCGTAGTAAATGAGAAGAAAGAAGTAAAAAGACCCCTAGCCAATGGTCTAAGTCATGAGATCCAATGGTCGAAGAATTACTCCAGAGGATGGAACAACAGGAGAAGAACTCTACATCCTAAGGGAATCGGGAGTCACACAAGGAAAGAACTCCACTCTCCTGCCAGATTGAGGTGGAGCCCATTCCCCACAGATTCAAGATCCCAAACATCCCCCTCTATAACGGGGATAGTAATCCTTACAGCCACTTGGACACCTTTAACGTCTAGATGGACCTACAAACTTCTAATCTGTTAGTAAAATGTCGAGTCTTCCCTGCCACGCTTTGAGAAGTACCATGGATGTGGTTTAAAAGCCTTCTAGCTCACAGCATAAGCAGTTGGGAGGAATGCCAAACAAAATTCCTCAATCAATACAGAGCACTGAAGAGACAACTCACCCCCTCCTGCCACTTGGCCACGATCTTTCAACGAAAAGACGAATCACTTAAGGATTACATTGCCAGGTCCTAACAAGAAGTCAATAACGTGGTCAATCCATCTTACGAGAGTATCCTCACTACGATTTTAACAGGACTTTGAAAGGATAGAAAATTATATGAGGACATATATAAGTCCCCTGTCAAGAGCCTGGGAGAATTTTATGAGCTAATCGCTAAGGAAATCCGATGGGAGGAAACCTTTGGCACGAAAAAGTTGAACAAGAAAAAAAGAAACTAGTACCTCCAACTGAGGCAGGAAAAAGAATGGAGGCGAGAGTAGCAAGGACAACCAAAAGGGGGGATCTGGAGGGCAAAACGCAAAAAAGGCCCGAAGTGAACAATTTTAGTATCAGCGTCGCTATAATACCTACACTGTCCTATCAGATGTACCAGACAGGATCTATACGACAGAGAGAGATAACAAAGACTTCGATAGGCCTAGGCTAATGAAGACCCCTATTAAGAAAAGGAACCGTAATAAGTTTTGCACCTATCACAACGAGGTCGGGCACAACACATCAGACTATTGGGCGTTGAAAGATGCCATTAAAGACCTCATTAAAAGAGGTCGCCTGAGAGACTATGTGGTGAGACCCCAAAGGCAGCGACCCCCACGTCCTCAACAACCTATGCCGCAATGCCACCATACTCATAAGCATGAGGAAATGCCATCCATAAGGACCATCTTTATCATACATGGTGGACCTCACATTGCAGGCACCTCGAACTGATTATGTGATCGCTATGTGCGAGCGGCGGGCCGTGTCCTTCTAACGAGTCATGTAGAGCGTGAAAGGCTTGCCAAAAAGGCCACGATATCTTCCAAAAGTTTTTCCTTCATGGAAGAGGACACACAAGGGGTCCATTACCCCCACAATGATGCTATAGTCATCCAGGGTGAAGATCCGCAATGCTGAAGTGAGAAGGATCATAGTGGATACTGGGAGTTCCATAAACATAATGTACAAAGGGTGCTTCGACCAAATGGGCGTGAATAAGAATCAGCTGGACCCATCACCTGAGCCCCTCTATCGATTTACTGGAGATGGAATACTCCTAGTAGGATGGATTAAGCTCCCACTAACTCTAGGAGATCACGACAAGAAAGCGACTATCATGGCAAACTTTCTCATTATAGACTGTCCCTTGGCTTATAATGTGGTGCTAGGATGACCTGCCATGAATGATTTTGTCATGGTAACGTCAACTCAGACATTAACCATTAAGTTCCCTACCCGAGTGGAATTGGGTGCGTATGTTGAGAGCAATAAGTAGCTCGACGCTACTATAAGGAGGCAGTCAAACTCAGGGTCCAAGGGAAGAAAGTAAATGTTATGTCCAAAGGAGAGCCACAAGCGATGAGTGAGAAAGGGGTTAGCTACGACCTCGACCCTCGAGAGATGGATGCTGAGTGAGCCATCGAGCCAGTTGAGGAACTAGAGCACATGTGAGTGAGCGAGGCAGACAAGTAGAGATGCCTTAAGCTGGGGAAGTGCCTACCACCTGATGTGAAAGCACAATTGATGAGTTTTCTCAAAGCAAACGTGGATTTTTGCCTAGAACCATGAAGATATGGAGGGTATCAATCCGAGCATAATGTCATACAGACTAAACATCGACCCCCAGGCCAAATCAGTTTGCCAAAAGAGAAGACTGATGACCACCAGATGCTACAAGGTGCTTAAGGAAGAGGGGGACAAGCTTCTAGTGAACAATTTCATTCGAGAAGCATGATACCCCACTTGGGTAGCTAATCCTGTACTTGTTAAAAAGAAGAACGGGAAGTGGAGAACATGTATTGACTTCACTGATCTCAACAAAGATGCCCTAAAGATAACTTCCCTTTGCCGAGGATGGACCAACTACTGGATGCAACTGCAGGACACAAACAGCTTAGCTTCGTGGATGACTACTCAGGGTATAACCAAATTCCTATGGCCACATAGGATGAAGAGCATACCTCGTTCATCACCAATCATGGGCTATACTGTTACAAAGTGATGCCCTTCGTACTTAAGAACGTGGGGGCAACTTATCAGTGGTTGGTGAACATGATGTTTCGAGAACAGATCGGTAAGACTATGGAGATATATGTAGATGACATGCTGGTAAAATCCAAACAGCTCGTCGATCACGTCCGCAACCTTGAAGAAATGCTTCAAACCCTGAAGAGGTATCGGATGAAGCTGAATCCACACAAGTGTGCCTTTGGGGTAGCCTCAGGCAAATTCCTTGGCTTTATCATCAATAATAGAGGGATCAAAGCGAACCCAGAGAAAATCAAGGCACTACTCAATATGCATTCTCCCACAGGACTAAAAGACATCCAAAGCCAAAATGGTCAGATCGCTGCGCTTAGCAGATTCATCTTTAAGGCAACAGACAAGTGTGTTCCCTTCTTCGACATCCTTAAGAGGGTGAGGAGCTTCGAATGGACCCCCGAATGCGAGGTCGCATTTTAGCAACTTAAGACATATCGTGAGCAAGCACCTCTCCTTTCTAAACTAAAAAAGGGTGAAAGATTTACCGTATACTTGGGTGTATCCTAACATGCCTTGGACATGGCATTTACACGAGAAGAGGGAGGAATTCAACTCCCTATCTACTATGTGAGCAAGAAACTACTGGACATAGATACAAGGTATTCACCCATGGAGAAGCTCATCTATTGCCTGGTCATCACCTCAAGAAAGCTTCGACCCTATTTTTGGGCCCACAACATCAGGGTCCTCACTCAGTACCTATTAAGACAAGTTCTACAAAAGACAGACGCCTCAGGGGAACTGCTTAAATGGGCAATAGAGCTCGTATAGTTTGATATTGAGTATAAGCTCAGGATGGCTATTAAGGGGCAGGCACTGGTCGATTTCATTACCGAATTCATAGGCCCCATACAAAGGGAAGTAGAAGTCCCTAAGGCCCCATGGTGGGAACTGTTCATTGATGGGTCGTCTAGTGATCAAAAGGATAGAGCAGGAATGCTTCTTATTAGTCTGGAAGGATATAAGTTCTTCAATGCCTTGAGGTTTGGCTTTCAGGCCACAAACAACGAAGCTAAATATGAGACCTTATTGGTGGGCTTACGACTAGCCAAGGAGGTACATGCTGAGAGGATAAAGATTTTTGGTGACTCGTAATTAGTTATTTGTCAAATAAAAAGTGAATACCAAGCCCAGGGGGGAAATGATGAAATATCTCCATAAAGTCCAAGAGCTACTAGGCTCTTTTCAACAATACAAGATCACTCAGATCTTGTGAGCCCAGAACGTGCATGCTGATGCCTTGGCTCGTTTGTCCACCACTGATGATCCTGACCTTGTAGGATCGATCCTGATAGAGCTCCTTCCATCCCCAAGTATCGAACATCAAGATGTCATCATAGGGATTGCCAAAGTGCCCAACTCCCTAATGAATCCAATCCTGGACTACCTACAGAATGAAAGGTTACCAAATGATAGACTCGGGGTGTGACATCTATGAGCTCAAGACATCTATGAGCTCGGGCAGCCAGATACTATATTCACAATAACATGCTCTACAAGAGAGGGTTCACAACCCCACTTTTAAAATGCATAGATGGTAAAGATTGCAATACCATCTTGAAGGAGATTCATGCAGGGCATTGTGAAAACCACGCTGGGGGCTGTCTTTGGCACAAAAGGCCTTTCAACAGGGATTTTACTGGCCAACAGTGAAGCAAAATGCCATCGATCTCATCAAGAGGTGCGATAAGTGCCAGAGATTTGTAAAGGTGCTGTGAGCCCTACTGGCCTATCTGAAGTAGATGACAAGTCCATGGCCATTTATAATTTAGGGATTAGACCTGATTGGATCGCTTCCCAAGGCATAGGGAAATTGTATATACACAATAGTAGTTGTAGACTACTTCACCAAATAGACGGAGGCAAAGGAACTCGTTGAGATCTTATCCTCTAAGATCAAAAAGTTTGTATGGAACAACATTATTTGTAGGTTCGAGGTGCCCCAGTTTACTAGCAAGTAGTTTATCAAGTTCTGTGATGACCTCAAGATTATTAAGAGCTTCACGGTTGTAGGCCATCCACAAGCCAATGGGCAGGTAGAAGCCATTAACAAGATCATCAAAAAGATCTTGAAGACCAAGATAGAGGCTAGAAAGGGGGCCTCGGCAGATGAGTTGTAATCAATATTATGGGCCTATAGGATCATGCCTTTCAGCTCCACGAGGGAAACCCCCTTCTCAATGGTATACGGGTGTGAGGCAATGATCCCCGCATAACTTGAGGTCATTACACAGTGAAGAGTCACTTTTAACCTGGAAAATAATAACCTGCTGCTCACTATGAACCTAGATCTTTTAGAGGAAGTGAGAGAAAGAGCTAGCCTTAAGGTTGCAACCTGTCAGCAATGAATAGTGAGGTATTACAATCGCAGAGTGTGAGCTCGAAAGTTTAGACTCGGGGACCCTGCGCCTTATCCTCCCCAGAGCCCATAAATCCAGTGAGGGGACCTTAAGACTAAATTGGGAAAGTCCGTACATTATCAAATGGATCGTGAGTGATGAAGCCTACCATTTGGCATAAATGAATGGAGTAGAGTTCCCCCATGCTTGGAATGTCGAGCACCTCTGCCATTATTATCAATAAGTGTATCAGTACCTTATAGTTGATTCATTGTACATATGAATGTAATTCTTTGAATTCTTTAGAATAAGATCGAAGATTTTTATGCTAAGTTATATGTTGTACGATGCAACAACAGTTAACATGTCTAATTCTTGTATGTGCCCGAGTAAACGAGACCCAAGCATTCGAGCATGCAAACAATAAGGATAAAAAGAGTTCAGCTTCACTGCAATAAAATTATACAGGTTGTTCATGAAGTTCATAACATGTGCCAGGGGCATTGAAAAGAGCAAAAGTTATACAATTCTTTCTCCAGTGGATAGGGCCTCAAGGGCTGAGCCTTTGGCATGCTAAGGACTGGGAGTTGGAACATCGAGAGCACCATGTGCAAGAATAGTATCAACAGGTTGGGAGCTACCCTCTCCTTGGACCGCGACTCTGGCAGAAGGGATACTAACTTCGACACTAAGACCCTTTGTTGCAACTCGAGCTTTCCATTGTTCTACCGCCTCGATGTCTTGGGGATAGAAAAAGGAGTAGCTTAGATTAAGGTATTTTTCCCACACAGTATAAAAGAATGAAGCAAAAGTTACCCTTCTCATATCCATAGCAGTCTCTGCCACACGTGAGGACATCTCGACTTCAACCTTTGTTGCTTTCTACTCAACAAGCTGTAACTCTTTCTTTAGCATTGCCGTCTCTTCAGCAGAATCTTTGGCCCGTTGCTTTGCAGCTCTTTATTGGTTTTACTCAATGTTCAATTGATAAAAATAAAAAATTTTCAAAAATCCTAACCGAGCAATACCTTGGATCCCGTTGGTATAGAGTGTTACAACAATACAAATACAAGGTAAAATAGCTAAACTAACCTTTGGCTAAGCTTTGCAATGGAAGAAGGCTTGATCTTCACCATAGAAATGGTCCAATTGTTCCAGCCTCTATCAATAGCTCACACTAGAAAACTCTCAGATCTAGCCTCAACTCTTGAGTTTTGACTCCAATCTTTGTGCTAGCAAGAAAAGAATCAAAGATTCTAGCTTCTGAAGCCGAGATTGGACCAGATCTACAAACCCTAGCAGAGCTTGGGTTTTCCTTTTTCCTCTCATCTACATTTTAAATGCAGCTTTGGCTAGAAAAAGGTTAAGCCAAATGACATGTCATCTGGCTAACAATCAGAAGCCAAAATGACATGTTGTTTTGCTTTACTAGCCAGCAATTAAAAGCCAAAATGACGTGTGACCCGATAGGCCCCCAAAATGTTAGCAAAAGTCTAATTATAGTTTAGTCCCTACAATTTCAATAAATTATAATTTGGTCCATGGATATCTAATATATCCAAATTATGGCCATAACTCGTTTTCTATTTTGCATATGACCCAATAGGCCATCGAAATGTTAGCAAAAGTCTAAAATGCCTTTCAAACCATTTGAAGGCATATAAAATTAATCCAATTAATTTTAATTAATTTCTTTAAATTAATCACTTGTGGACTTTAAGTTATAAGTGGACTCTAGCAAGCCATTATAGCTACCTAAATTTCGATAGGAGTCATTAATGGTGACAAGCCTGTCTGTGGTTGATCTTAATGCATGATTGAATCTTTTCATTACCCATATCCGGATTAGTCAAAGATATGGATAAAAGTCAACTTTTATAACTAATCATAATTTCTCAACTTTGTGAATTATTTGGATCAAATGAATCTGAGTACTCAAATCCAATTGGAGCCTCGATTCAACCTTACGCAAGAATTTAATTAGCCAAACTATTTGTTGAGCGGCCTCGGATATCACTCTAAAGAGTAGTAATGAATCCTCTCTTAATTAAGCAACACCTAACTACATTTTCAGAAATATCCAACTCAAGTCTTTATCATTCCTCATGAATAGAGTCACTTTTGACTGGGTCAAAGTACAACCTTTCATGTAAAAGATATCCTTCAATCTTAAGTCAAAAGATTAGTCATGCGATCACCACTAAAGATTAATTATTGATGTAACTCCATATAGTATCTCCAATTGGGTCTGACAAGATCATGATTGTTAGTTATGTTTCTCCAAACTAACTAAGTCATGTCTATGTGTGTATTCAGATGTAACTCTTTTACATCTCAGCTTGTGAGGTTAGTTGCTCATCAAATGAAAAAATAACTACATCGTCTAGTCTCAATAGATCTAATAATGCCCAATTATTAGATCTTAACTAGTGTCATTTTGGTATAGAAGTTATAAATCATTAATAATCACCCTCACAATCCCATAACCCTTTATAGGATTAATTAAATGAACTTCTCACCATGGACATCATCCTAATATGCAATAAATAAGAAATGCAATGTAAGATGAATAAATAACCTTTATATATTATCAAATCAATATAGAAAGTACAATAATAGATATAATAAAGCTCAATCCCAATTGGCTCTAGGGCACCTATCTCAGACTTACAATCTCCCACTTGACCTAGAATCAACTTGTCATATGGCATAAATGTAATGACAATACATGTTGCTCAAACTTCTTTTAAGCTAATGTTTTGGTCAATGGATAAACAATATTATCCTGTGTGGGTACTCTCTTAATACTAACATCACCTCGTGATAACGTCACAGTATGTGTTTGGATCACTAATGAAACTGTGGTTCCTAAGCTTATGCAATAGCTCCATTATTATCACATAACAATGTAATAGGACAATCCATGGATGGAACCACTCCGAGCTAAGAGACAAACTTCTTAATCTAAATGGCTTCCTTTACTGCTTCTGAAGTAGCAATATACTCGGCCTCTATTGTAGAATCTGCAGTTGTTTCCTGCTTGGAACTCTTCCAACTAACCACTCCACTATTTAGTACAAATACCCAACCTGATTGGGATTTGCTATCATCATTATCTTATTGAAAGCTAGCATTTGAATAGACACTGACAATCAGATCTAAACAACCTCCATAAATCAAAAACAGATCCTTAGTTCTTCTCAAATACTTAAGGACATTTTTAACCACTATCCAATTTCTCACCGGGGTCAGATTGATATTTGCTGGTGATGCTTAAAGCAAATGAAATATCGAGCTCGTACATAGCATGGCATACATTATGGATCCAATTACCGAAGCATATGGAATCCTTTGCATATGTTCTCTATCAGATAAAGTCTTTGGACACATTTCCTTAGATAGATGAATGCCATGAAGAATCGGAAGGTTCCCTCTCTTGGATTCCTCCATACTGAACCTTTTTAGTATCTTGTCTATGTATGTGACTTGAGAAACCCCTATCAATCTATTCGGTCTATCTTTATATATCCAAATACCAAGAATATAGGTCGCTTCCCTAAGGTCTTCCATGAAAAATTCCTTGGATAACCATATCTTAATGGTTTGCAACATAGGAACATCATTTCCTATAAGTAGTATGTCATCCATATACAACACAAGGA
>JANHAO010030709.1:0-10080 GCA_026873985.1 Saraca asoca
ATGTTGCCAATGTTCAAAAATCCGGCCATTGACTAGCTGTTAGGAGATTTGCAAGTTGAAATTTTTCAGCCACCGAATTGCCACCAAAATTTTCGATCGCAGTCCTCCCAAAATTCATCGGCGATCAAAAAAATGTGGTAGCAAAAATTTGACAAATTGACAAACTGAGACCGAATTGCCACCGAAATTTTAGGTGGTTGGAACCGTTAGCCACCGAAAATTGTAGTGGCAAAAATTTGAATTGTGGCGACCGAATTGACACTGAAATTTTTGGTGGTAGAAGCCAATTTTTGCGATCGAAAAATTTGCTTACTTAGTGACCGACTTGCGATCAAAAATTTCGATGGCTAAACACAGCAACCGAACAAATTCGATCACTAAATATGCTGCGACTAGGCGTTTAGCCACTCCGACTTTTCGGTGGCTATTCAGTCGCTAAATCATATTGCGACCGAAAATCATTTTTTAGCCATCGAAAATTTCAGTGGCTAAAGTGCATTTTTCTTATAGTGATATGCATTGCTCCTTTAAACAAGAAGACAATGGGTGCACTTGATGTTTCTATATTTTCTTGTAGACTACCTTTGATATATGTGTTATGTTTTGTTATTACAAGCAATCTTAAAAGTTTCAACAATTTAATGTTAGTTTGTTACAAGCAACCTAGAAGTTTGATTCAACAATAATGTTTCTATCTCTATTTTTTGTAATACCTAAAAAAAAAAGTTGCTATTATAGGCATTTTCTGGTACCATGTGAAGTGGACTGGCAAAAGTCCAAGTCCAACTGGAATAGTTTAAGTCGTCCAGGTAGCCAAGCTAGCTCTCAGGTCGCTACCTCAACTACCTCTCAGGTCATATCCTCAGCTACCTCCAGGTCGCTCAACTCTCCCAGGTTGCTTCCTCAGCTACCTCCCAGGTCACATCCTCAGCTAGCTCTCTGCCTCAGCTAGCTCCAGGCATTTAACCTCAAAAGAGAGCTCTACCACTCCCCTAACAAATGTCAATTCATGGGGCCCACCTACAGAAAGAAACCTACAGAAACTGACTTGCAGGAGCCTAAGATGTCTTTTTACATTTATTATGTGATGTAACATATTTATAATTTATTAAATTATATTTGTACCCCTAGCTTCTATAAATAAGGGGATAGGCCATTGTATTAAGGGGGGACTCTCCCAGGGGAAGGTATGCAAAAAAACTCTTCCTAAATGGGGGAAGCCACGAGCATACACTTGCATCTCACAGCTTTCGTTGATAAATAAAACCAATCGTGGACATAGGGTCTGGTGCCTCTCTGATTTGGCCGAACCATGTTAAAAAACCCTTGTCTTCCTACTTCCCTTCTCCTTCTTCTTGCTACCTACTTCTATCTACTCCATTTTCAACCAGTTTGTAGCTTGAGGTCATAAGAACTGTACAGTTGACCGAATTTTGATGTCAACATTTAAGCACTAGAAGGAGGACCTCATCTGCTTTCTGGTTGATTTTCTGTTCAACTACATTTAAACTCAACTGCAACAGTTAGAAGAAGTCCTACCACTGTGTTACTTCCGTTCTCTTCTTCCATTCCCGAGTTTGTGGAAAGCCAAAAACATGTCTTGGGATCTTCTTGACACAGTTTCTGGAAAAGAATGTATCACTCCACGTGAAAATATGAACAGACTATTGAAAGTGCTCCTACGGTTAGTGTTATAAAGCTTGTTACAACAATCGCTATAGGAAATGGATGGAATCAATGAGATAGCTGCCAAAAAATCTTTCTTCCGGTCCTTGCTTAATAGGCTTTTAAAAGAGGGAGAGACTCTTGGGTCACTTTATGCAAGAAGCACTTTGAACTCCAACTGTTGTCGCCATTGTTCATAAGATTTCCTGGAGGTATACCGCAGGTTACAATGCCTGTTCATCCGTCGATGGTGGAGATGCTAGATGCTGCTACTGAAAATCTTATGAGGGGAGCTAGAATGTTTCTTTTTTCTCTGTTGCCTTCGTCTCTCACATCTCAAGGCATCGAGCTGAGGCGGATCTAGTTGGATTATACCCCGTTCACCGAGCTTTCCTTAGCCATGCAGTGGCTCGTACGATGACGGGCTCGTAGCCTTGTAGTAGCTTGGCCCTCTCGGGATGCAGTAGCTCGGGTTTGTGGAGAGCATGCACAGCAGCATGCCGGATGATTCGTCGATAAGTGCGCGCGCGACCAACAGCCATGCGATCTTGGCAACCATGCAAACAAGGTTCGGTGACTTGACGAGGTAGTGACCTCGTGGCCCCAGTCTGATATTGATCTCATTTCGTGGCCACTCGTCAAGCGTCCATGCGAAGCCTAGGTACGATGCTAGGCTCACACAGCGGCCATGGAATGTGACTTGGTTCAATGGCAAACCCATACCGTAATGAAGAAACTGCGTTGTTAGTTGTAGCAGCAGCATCACTCTCAGAAAGATCCTTAAGCTCTCAGGTGAGTTTGGACAAGCCTACAGTGAGCCATATAGCCTCAGCTCAACGATGTGACCAAGCATTGGCCACGCAATCGAGCAAGTTTGATGTGGAGTCAAACTCGCACATGCGATTTCAGCAGTAATGTTCGCATTCAGTCTATGCACTGACGATCCAACGACAAGCTCACACTAGTAGCGTCATTCTCAACCTACTCTGGATGTGTGGACACTCCCTGGTCATGCAGCATCTGGGTGTCGCCATGCAATGACTCGGCTTGAGGACGCATCCATGCAGTCGACACTAGCGAGATCAGGTTCTATGACGAACTCTCACCGTCCATTGAGTGCCGAAAGTGGTGCAGTACATGGGCAGTAGCAGCAACTGTTGAATTCTAAGCACACTGTTCTGCATTCTGAGCACAAGCACGATGCAGGCTCACACTGTCACGCAGTGAGCCAAACCTACACAACTTTTTTCCACATTCCCATGGCCAAAATGCAACCTATGCCCATGCAGTTTCACGTAGTTTCACACAGCCAAGGCAGCTTGCGTGCACGAAGATTCAAGCAACCAAGACAAGCCGAGCTAAGGCCTTCATAAGGTAACCTCATGAAGTCCCCATGCAAGCCTTCAATCATCCAGACATGCCTCAGCCTAGGGAACCTCATGTAGTCCATGCACCGCTTACCGATGCTCCGAACGAGTTACAACTTTATGTTGCCTTTGAACTGCAGCGAGTAGCCTAACTCCAACGAATAGCTTTTCCCTTGATCCTGTGTTGAGCAAAACTCATGTACATGCAGCAAGCCGAAGTCATGATACAACTCCACGTGATCAGCGATAATTCATGTTGATGAATTCGTGGTCTCTGTACAGCCTCTCTCGGCATCAATGCTCATCAATCAAAGGTATAACATGCTTTCATATGATCTCATGCAGCAAAAATATAGCCCACATTTGTGCAGTCTTCATTCAACAAATCGAAATGCGCAAAGGCAACCTCATTCTAGGCCAAAAGTCACTCATGTAGTGAAGTTGGACTCTAAAGACTCGCAGACAGTAGTGCGCAACGCCATGAATTTGGTGATAGTGCAACAAACCAAAATTGTGTAATATAGTGCTCGACAACAGCCCCCTTTTGATGACAAACCCGCATGACTTGTATCCACGCAACCTCCAACTGAAGCAAGCCTCGCATCCATGTAGCTTGGTGTGACTAATAAGCAACTCGCATTCCTATTATCCCACATGGCCAAGAGAAAGCTAATCCATGCAATTCTTGTATGGCTGAAACATAACCAAGAATTAAAGTTGCACTCCTACAATCGAACCTTGATCTTCAAAGCAAAGTACAATGCGCAGAAAGAGAAATAAAATGTGATTACGTGGAACTCACCTACAAATAATAACATCCAAGGCATGCAATAGTGCAGAATCCTTACATAAAGACCTCACATCCAAGTAATGTGCTAGCCACGCACAGAATTCTTGTGCAAGCCAAGGGCCAAATAATTATCTCACGTCCAAGTAATGCGCTAGTCATGCGTAGAATTCTTACGTGAGCCACGTCCAAGTAATGTATTTGCCCCGCACAGAATGCTTGCGTGGAACGACCTCACGTCCAAGTAATATGCTCACCACATAGAATTCTTGTGCGGGTCGGGGGCTCGACAAACATTTCGCATCCAAGTAATGCACTAGCCATGCGTAGAATTCTTGTGCCAATCGCATCCAAGTAATGTGCTCGCCCCCGCACAGAATGCTTGCGCGGAATGACCTAGCATCCAAGTAATGCGTGAAAAACACAGAATTCTTGGCAGGGTCAAGAGCTCGACAAACATTTCGTGTCCAAGTAATGTCCTAACCATGCGAAGAATTCTTGCGTGAATCGCGTCCAAGTAATGTGCTTACCCCCGCACAGAATGCTTGCACGAAATGACCTCGCATCCAAGTAATGTGTGAAAAATGTAGAATTCTTGCGCGAGCCAGGGGCTCGACAAACATTTTGCCTCCAAGTAATGTGCTAGCCATGCGTAGAATTCTTACATGAACCGCATCCAAGTAATGTGCTCACCCCCACACAGAATGCTTGCGCAGAACGACCTTGCATCCAAGTAATGCATTAGCCACATGTAGAATTCTTGTGTGGGTCGAGGGCAAAATAATTATCTCGCATCCAAGTAATGCGTTAACCACACATAGAATTCTTACACAAGCCGCATCCAAGTAATGTGCTAGCCTTGCATAGAATTCTTACGTGGATAAACTCAAGACCTCACGTCCAAGTAATGCACTAATTACATGTAGAATTCTTGCACGAATCGACAGACCAATTGGCAATGCAGCACATATCCTTTAAATGGAATTTTATTGCTTTAAGCTGATTGACTCAAAATTCTTATGTCAAGGACTAATTATCCCGATATATATTGTACACAATTATTGTTGAATTTTAATTTTACAGGGGTAAAAAATGTTGCCTATGGCGGCTAATTAAACTTCCTATACAGCGGTCACAAAGCACAGGACTAGCGTAGGCCCCTCAAACCACAAGAAGCTCCCTCGCAGAATAGATAATTGGTGACACATTATTAAAACTAAAAAAAAAATCTCCAATGTCAAGTGTTGTGAAAACGGGAGTTTGTTTATTCTTCATTCAGTCGTTGGGTACGATGCCCTAATTGAAGAGCATGCGAATACCCCTTACAAGACTGCCCTTACTATTAATATCCCCAGGAGCAATATAGTTAACCTATCAATTGCAGCGAAGTTAATGGAATTGCACGTTTGCATTTTGCATGTTACTCCTGACACTGACTAGACAAATCTCTCTCTGGCCAAAAAACTAAGGATGATAAATGTTAGTAACATTTGGACTACCACCAATTGGCTTCCACTCATGTCGGGCTCATCTGATTCAACTGATCCAGACGTAATAGACCTTTTACAAGGTGCCACCCTATGCCATTATGCTCCCGAGGAAAGTTAGAAAGGAAGTCTGAATTCTCATATGGGTGAGTCATCTACTCGAGCAACTTTCTCCTGACAACGAATGTTCATAGCTGAACTAATGACCCTAGATGATGAGGCCACAACTTGATCTACATGGAAGACTATCCAGGTGTCCTTTATAAAATAAAATATGACGGTCATGTGGCACCTTAAAAAGGAAGAAGGTTTGACTTCGTTGACAGTATCAAACAATCCTCCTTCCAACCAAGACCAGTTACTTGTACTAAAACTGAAAGCTTAGGTTCGTACCTACAGTCCTCGTGAAGCTCCATGATTAGACAAAGAACTTAGTATGGAGATCTTGCCATGCCATCTCTAACAGCACTATTAGGCTCTATTGGAACTTAACGAAGCCATGCTTGATGATAAAATCGCACTTGCAATCTATGACAACAGCAGCATTAAGCTTGGTCCTAGACGAAGGCATGGTAGGGGGCTCAGCAAGATTGCAATAGCCTGGAGCAAGCCCAAGCGCAGTTCATGATGAGCCCATACAATCATGCAACACTTGTGTTCAGCATCAACACTCGCAATAGGCACGTTTGAAGATGCGTTCTTGCACGATGATTAGCCAGTGAGAAGACTCCAATGGTGAGGTCACAAACCTCAATCTGAAGATGAACTCACATGGCCATGTGATGTAGCCAGATGTGACGAACGACGATTGCGTGGGCCATGGACCAACCTGTATGGCAACACCATTCTAAACTTGGATACAAACATGGTGCTGAACTCGCTTACAGTGATTGTGCAGTGAACCGATGTGCAGTCTTGATTCAGTAGCGAGATGATGTAGCAATCATGCAGTCTTGATCCAAGGACAAACTCATGGCCATAGAGACAGTCGAACGTCATCATAGACCCCCCCACTAGTCGAGTTTCTGTAAGCTGAAGTGATAGTTTCATTCTAAATTGGTTTCTTTTGGCCTTGCAAGTGGCCTTGCGGATCATGCAGCATCCACGTCTAGTATCAAGCCCATGCGCCCAACCAGATTGCTTTAGACCGGTGACGAGGCCAAGCCTTAGCCATGCAACTAATGTCATTCTAGACCAAACTAGAGTGTGAAGATCAAGCCCATGTAGTAAACATGCAACAAGACTTGGCTTAAGATCGTTCAGCCACCATGCACCAAACTAAAGCCTCGATGACGAACTCACACAATGATATGCAGAGAATGGGTCCAATGTTTGCCAGTCACAGTAGCATGATTTCAAACACACATGGTCATGTAGAATGTGTTGGCCTTTATGAGCAGTAGCAACAGCAGTAGCATTTCGGACGTGGGCTTGATGATGAATTCACGTTGCCATGCAGACGTTGGTTCCCATGACAACAATGAAGTTCTTGTAGCCACCATGCACCAAGACAAGGGTCTCCCACAAACTTGCATGGCCATGAATCTCCCACGTAGATAACTCGTACACAATGACATGTAAAGCAGTCTGACGATGAACCCTTGCATGACAATGCGGTCCAAGTTTGACGTTATTTTTGCACAACAGCAGTTCATAAGCTTGCATAACGATAAGCCCCTGGCCATGAGCTCGATTCTGCCACCATGCAGTGAGCAGCTTTCAGCCATGCAACGTGGAGTTCCCAATGACAAGCTTGCTCAGCCATGTACAACATCTCAGTATGGCTGCTGGAACTGACGCCAACTTCCCAGGTCTGGCAAGGTGTGGAAAAAGTTACAGATTGAGATGGCTAAATTATTCGAGACCAAATATGAAAAGAAGCAATTTCACTCAACAAGAAGATGACATTATTATTAGACTGCACCCTAAGCTGGGCAATAGGTGGTCTGCTACCGCAGCTGAATTGCCAGGAAGAACTAAAACAAGATTAAAAATCACTGGCACACTGATATCGGGAAGCACTTGCCACACAGGTCAATCACAAATTCAAAACCTGAATTCTGCAAGTCAAAGGATCATTCAGCAGTTATATCTAAACAACAACCAAACAATGGTGCCTTTCAAAATAGTCTAGCTACCTCACAAAATTGTAATTCTTGCTCAAGTATCTCCTCGATCATCGTCTAGCGAATTTTCCCACATAAACATAGATTGCAACCACCAGTACGGAAGGGAGGATGAGTTTTCTTTTTTGGATACGCTTATGCAATGACAGAGACAATGATGAAAGATTTTTGGATAGAACCAATTATGGTTAATAGCTATCCGTAAGGTGATGAAACCCATACGCTTCGACCAAGGATTGATAACTTGACATTGAGCTCGATAGCAGACTCAGACAGCTTAGAACACTCAGCCATGCAGCAGTCCACAGCATGGCAAGCTCATAGCAGCGGCCGTGCAGCAGCTTGCACGGTGAGGAGCTTACACACAGTGAGTGGATCAGTCCCATTGCAAGCTCGCAACTGCAACAAAATAAGATCGGGTTTGGCATGTAACAACAGTAGAGCTCACCCAAAGGCCATGCAGAAACCAGGCTCAATCATAAGTCCACGTATTGGCATGCAACGACTGGATTTGGTGATCACCAACCATTGCAATTTGGAATTGAACTCACACATCCACGTATAACAAACTGGCCTCCATGAAGAGCTAACCATAGCCTTCTATCTTTTGCTAAAATGAACCAGCAAGTTGTGGTCTTGAAAGCCCTTAGAGTTAGCTATGAAATTATGAAGCCAAAAATACCTTTGGCAGTACCCACTACTTCGTGAGTCAGTCTCAGCGATATTATTCAAAGGTGATTACAAAATGAAGATGGCATTCTGAGATGCAGTGCATTCCTAAGACCTCAAGTTCGTGCCATTTATATTCATGAGCCAAACTTTAGCAATGGCTCCTGGACCACCTCTTCAAATTTTGTAAGCTTGAAATGCCAAGCCGAACAAAAACCCAGAGTTGGGGGCTTGCAATTCCAGCTCCAACAACATTATGGCTCACAATCGGATAAGGAACTTATTTATGACAGCATAGCATGCAGAGCTTTTGCCAGCAAAGTTCTAACTCCTAGTCTGCAAAGCGAACTGAGAGTTAGGGGGGTTATGTTATAGGCATTTTCTAGTACCATGTGAAGTGGGCTGCCAAAAGCCCAAGTCCAACTGGAATTGTCTAAGTCATCCAGGTAGCCCAGCTAGCTCTCAGGTCACTACCTCAGCTACCTCTTAGGTTGCATCCTCAGCTAGCTCTTTGCCTCAGCTAGCTCCAGGTCGCTCAGTTAGCTCCCAGGTCGCTACCTCAGCTACCTCCCAGGTCACATCCTCAACTAGCTCACTGCCTTAGCTAGCTCTAAGCATTTAACCTCAAAAGAGAGCTCTAGCACTCCCCTAGCAAACATCAATTCATGAGGCCCACCCGCAGAAAGTAACCTGCAGAAGCTGACTTGCAAGAGCCTAAGATGTCTTCTTACATTTATTATGTGATGTAACATATTTATAATTTATCGAATTATATTTGTACCCCCTGCTTCTATAAATAAGGGGATAGGCCATTGTATTAAGGGGGGACTCTCCCAGGGGAAGGTATGCAAAAAAACTCTTCCCAAATGGGGGGAGCCATGAACATACACTTGTATCCTATAGCTTTCATTGATAAATAAAATCAATCGTGGACATAGGGTCCGATGTCGCCCGGATTTGGCTGAACTATGTTAAAAAACCCTTGTCTTCCTACTGCCCTTCTCGTTTTTCTTGCTACCTACTTCTATTTACTCCATTTTCAACCTGTTTGTAGCTTAAGGTCATAAGAACTGTACGGTTGATCAGATTTTGATGTCAACAGTTGTTGAGGGATTAAATTGAAAAGTCTTAAATTTTGTTGAGACTAGATTATAATTTCTGAATTTTTGGAAGGGCCTATTTGAAGTCGGTGGAAAGTTTTGGGGTCAAATTGTAATTTGCCCCCATTTCCTTTTATGTATAAAAGCTTCCCAGCTAACCTTCTTCTCCAGTAAACTCTCGAAGCTTCCTCTTCCCCTTCAGCTACTCTAATATTCTCCTTCCTTCGTTCCTCTGTCGTTCGGCCACCATCAGCCGCCAGCCTTCCTTCTCCGGTAGCTCACCATCATTTTCATTTCCTCATCAACATTTCTCCATCAACAGGCTAGCTTAGCAACTCCTTTTCTGGCTAAAACCATCCCTACTCTGACCAGTCTTCTTCCTCGTCTGTTCGTCACCGATTAGCAATGTTTTGGCCAGACATCTTCTCTTTCTCTTACTCCAGCTTAACGCACAGTAATTCAACAGTGCATTCTTCTTCATCTTCCATTTTGTCTGGTTCAACCAGCACTGTGAGTTGGCTTATCGGTGAAGCTTTCACTGACAACGTGCTAATCACCAGTACTTTGGACTTTGGTGAGTAATCCTAGAACAAAAGATTTATTCTATAGCAATCCTACAATTAGTTTCCAAGAAATTTCCATTGAAACCCTTACTGTGCTAGCTATGAGAAATTTGAAATATTCTTGTTGTTTTGTATTGTCTTACTTTAGAAAAGCTTCCAAGGAAGAATCAAGCACATAAATATCTTCTAAGGTGAGTGGATAATCCTCCTCACTTAATGTTCCCATTGGTAAATATAAATTAATTTTATTATACGGAATATTATGAATTCTTTTAAATAATAGTTATGAAAATGCATCAATATGTATATGTATGTT